>SDVV010020909.1:0-13230 GCA_016164225.1 Gammarus roeselii | reverse complement strand
ACACGCTCAATCAATGGGCAATTTCAGTTTCTGCAAGACTCTTCCACAAAAGGAATGCATGAACACGCATCCCTAACAGGAAAGATTTATTGGCGGCTCACGCGCTGTAAAACCAATTGAATGAATCACGGTCGAATTATTTTATAAGGCAAGTTTTAATTAAATTTATAAAAGGAAACGCACCAAGTTGATATATCTTAAGGCTGCAGTTAGCCCAATCGGTTGTGGAATGGATTGTTATGATTTGTAATGCTTACCTTTACTCTACGTTCCATGAACTATATTATAATTTCATGCCGGCGTAATTTCAGTAAATAAATAAAGTATTCATTACCATTGAGCTTTTGTTGGGACTATGTAGGAGTCCTAATACTACAGAAAAATTTCATGTTAGGGAGTACAAAAAACTAGCAGTGTATTTTCCCCTTATTTTAGTCATTCATTTTACAGGAAAATTGTGTTCCGATGTCAGAATTCTACATGTTATCGAGACATGGTCAACGGGAGAGAGTTTAATAAACATGATAGACATCAAATTTTAGTAAAGTTAGCAAGTGCACACTAAATACACGTATAAGCCCCTCGAAAAAAAATGCTGATGAAAAAAATAGAAATAACCCAGAGGAAAAAAAGAGGTGCCTGCGGGAGGTGGTACGTCAATGAGTCGTAACCACTGAATTGTCGCTCATGACAACAATATTCAACGTTGTAACGCATTCTCCTGTCATGGTAACTTTCTGATCATTGTGAACCGGGCTGTGCGTTCTATAAAAAACTTGGACGTGTTGATTGACTTTGAAAGCGCAAACAAGCTTATGGGGAAGACTGCGATTTTCCATTCGATTAAATTTGGAAAAAAAAGGGAAAATAAATATCTCTGATTCTTGGGGAATTCAGCGTTGAATGAAATAATCAGGCCTTGCCCCCCCCCCCCCTCTAAAAGAAAAGAATAACAAATCCCAATCCTAGGTAACACAATTTTTTTTTTGTCATTTGTTTAGATAACTTATGATGTTTGAACTCTCTTGATCGAATAATGAATTGAAGTTCACAATCTTCTGACGATCATCGTGTTACGTCCCCTAAACGGAGGTTCAATATTATATTTCATACAGCGTGAGCTATTTTAGGAATAACTCAATAAATTATCGAACGATTGGGTTTGTGACGGATAGGAAGCCATAAAAGAGATTGTTGAAAATGTTCTGTGACGGCCATCAGTCGAGTAAACAATTACATTCATTCGAACTAACGTAACGTCAGATGGAAGGGGCAAACCCGTGCAAAACTTGGTTTTTGTTTATGAGGTTTTATCACTGGAACATAATACAACTTGATCATGAATATAAAAGGGGAACGCCCTTCTAGTAAATGCTCCACAAAAGATATAATTGATGGTCGTCTTCAAACGTTGTGATTATTTCGAGTGTCAAGGCTGTCATGACGGAGAATTATTATCCATCGAAGGAATAGATATAACTTGTATTGAACTTCAACATGTAGTAAAATACATGCTAACGAGAGCATATTTCAACATCATGATCGGAACAATGGAGTGAGGGAATACCCTATAACGATAGTCAAATGATAACCATGGAAATGTCCCTTGAAAGTGAATGTTTCCGATGATCGCGCCTCAGCAAGACGGCGTCCTGACGTCACCGTCTCGCACACCAGGGCTTGCAATCAATGCCTCCAAACGTTGGCGCCAGGTAAAGTAGCCAAGGTAGATTGTGCTGGCAATTCTTGCGCTGGAGACTGTGCTCCTAGGCCGATCATGATTTTCTAAATAAATAAACGTTGGCGGCAGTTAAAGTAGCCAAGGGCGATTGTGCTGGCAATACTTGCGCTGGAAACTGTTCTCCTGAAGCGATCATGACCTTTTAGATACAATCTCTCTTGTGTATTCATAACAAGTGATTGTCTTTCGGGAACTCAACATTACTAACGTGTTAACACGAATGAAAATGTTACACGGGGACTAAGATCATTTTTGAGCATAAAAGTCCGAGGGGTCGTTGATATTCCCAATAATGCAGATATTGTAAAGATTTACATGAAGACAATAAATCTTGCATCATATGTGAGCAAAGCTTATATTTACTCCACGTGTATTTAGTGAGCCTACTCTATTCTCTATTTTAAACATATATATTGATGAAATGTTCTTTATATGAAGAAACATATCTTAAATTGTTTTCTATGAATATATGTTTGCGTTTATACATATGTACACTTCGCACACGTCTCCATTACAAAAATACCTCTGCCAATAATTCCAACTCGGTACGTAGATATAAATAGTTTTTTCATTGTCAACGTATTGATGATTTCAATAACAAATAAACAGTTACAGTACGATCATATGCTTCCCACACATATGGTGCCAACAGCTATGTCGTACATACATTTTTCGCTCACACATAAATATCACTAATACATGTTATGATCAACACATGACACCATGTAATGTTGCCTACACATACGTAGTTTATTCATATGATACCCTCACCCCACAATAATGGCAACCCAACACTAAACTCTGATAACAGACACATGTTCATTACATGCTACTTTAACCAAACATCAACAGAAGCCAAGTCATGACTAACAATACAAAATGGGGCTCTAGCACAACAGCGGCATTCCAGAAGCTGTACTCTCTGTTGAAACCGTTCGTTCTCCCGGCATTTGGATCAGGACCGGGGCTGTACAGGTGAGTCAAGTACGGGTCATGGTACTTTCTTTCCTCGACAGGGGCAGAGGCAGGGGGCTCGTGGTGGTGTGAGGAACCTGGGTTATATATATTGGGGGACAGGTTGGAGTAGCCGGAGCCCACATTGGGGAAGGAGTGGATCATGGACTGGTGGCTCTTAGCTGCGGAGGCGTCGTCGCTGGGAGGTTTCTCGCAGTGTGACGTGTCTTGAGAGATGCAGCTGGCGTAGGCAATGGCGTGGGGGATGTAGCTCTGCTCTACCGTGCCAGAGAATAGGTAGCTGCCCGGGCCAGTGGCATACACAGGGACGTCTTCTCCGCTGTGGGTCTCGTACCTGAAGAAGAGAAGCAGAAACAGTCTCTCATGATTGCCCTTTACATTTTGTTGTCTTTTGCAAGGCATGGAATCAGCCCTATTGAAGACAACAATACATACATATTTTATTGAATCACCTAAAATTAAATATGTAATCAACTAATCAACACATCAGGCCGAATGATCAAATAAGAAGAGTGTAAGCAATGATTGCGTCAGTTTTCAAGCTACTTACGAAGCATGCTATCACAGTGAAAAAAATGTTTAAAATATTTGGATACCTTTGAGAAGGAGAGCCCAACGTTCGCACTAAAATTATTTCCGCACACGCGCACCCTCGCCACTTCACTTCACCTCACTGTCATAGCCGGAAACTGTCATAACCGCTAAAAATCTTTCATCACCCGTGCTTTCGACCTAAACGATGTTTCAGCCCACACGCATTTTCCGCCACTTCAAAATCTGCCACTGTCAAATCTGTCACTGTCTTTACACCTAAACAGGCGTACCAACCTACTGGTTATCACATTAATGAAGCTTCAATAAAAAGACGCTAAAAAAAACAGCATTTCGAACCCTAGAAAAATACGTATGTTTGCCCCGCAGGTTAGAAATACGTACCTTTGCCCCGCGGGTTAGAAACACGTACCCTAGGTTAGGTTAGGTTGGGCAGGAAAAATTTCATTGAAGTGATAACCAGGAAAATGGTACGCCTTGTGGCTGATTCTGACGTGGGCTGAAACAGAGTTTAGGCAGAATGTCACTGGCAGATATGACAGTGGCTGGTGTGACTGAGGAACGCTATGAATGTTTGCTGTTAAAAACTGGTACCGGGGTCGCTATCCCTGGAGCTAAATTATTTTATAGCTAACGTGAGAATAGCCCCTTTCATCTCCGCTAACTGCCTTATCAGCCACAAGTTGTTCCGACTACCTACCTACGGTACCATTTTTTAACAGCAAACATTCATAGCGTTCCTCAGTCACACCAGCCACTGTCATATCTGCCAATGACATTCTGTGTAAACTCTGTTTCAGCCCACGTCAGAATCAGCCACCAGTCGTACCATTTTACTGGTTATCACTTTAATGAAACTTTTCCTACCCAACCTAACCTAACCTAGGGTACGTGCTTTTGAACCGCGGGGCAAAGGTACGTATTTCTAACACGCGGGGCAGGCATACATATTTTTCTAGGGTACGAAATGCCGTTTTTTATCGTTTTTTTATTGTAGTGTCTTTTAAGTGATGGCCAGTTAGTTGGTACGCCTGTTTAGGTTTAAAGACAGTGGCAGATATGACAGTGGCAGATTTTGAAGTGGCGAAAAATGCGTGTGTGCTGAAACATCGTTTAGGTCGAGAGCACGTGTGATGAAAGATTTTTCAGCGGTTATAACAGTGTCCGGCCATGACAGTGAGGTGAAGTGAAGTGACGATATTGCGCGTGTGCGGAAATAGTTTTAGCGCTAACGTTGGGCTCCTCTTCCTCTTACTTCAAATAAGTGGTCAACAAATGCAAGTACACAATTGAAGCCTGTCCATGAGTATTCTCAGGCAGGACTTTCAGGCAGAGTACTCACTGACAGAATTAATATTTATTTATATCCACTGTATTTGAGACCATGACTGTTCGGTTAACTGTTAACGTTTAGAAAGTCTTATTCATAACTATGTTCCCTTTGAATGGTAGAAAGATTTGTTAAATAGACGGTGAAGCACCAAACAGAGTTTAATTCACTTTAAGACACACTGCGGCAGCAACGCTCTGATGACGTCAGACCACGTGACAACGCGTCATCAGTTGAATTGTTCAGTATACCTGGGGGTGGGTTGAACCAGAGCGATGTTAAGCTTGCGCATGTTATCCACCATTTCGAGTCTCGTCAGTCACTAATTGTTCAGTAACCTTTCGGTATTTTTTTTATATAGTTCGCTGTGTTACTTTTATTAAAGTCTTCCGTCAATCGATCATTGTAAACATAAACATATATAAATAGTTTGTTCAACTAGGTATATTTTCGATTTCTTATTATTATGTGTTATACATAATCAATTTTTTGATTTATTAAAATTACATCAAGATGTTGATATACTATTTTATCGAAGTCTAGCGCTACAAATCTGATTTTCTTCTTCTATCAGTTCAAAGTAACATAAATGGAATCATAATGGAGGTACAAGTCCGATTAATAAAATAAGTTGTTTTAATATCTACTTAATTAATGACGCCCGGACTAGGCTGCAAATGCTCATGTCATTATATAATGGACACTAAAAACACGGCCAAAGAATTAAACCCTCTGCATTCCGAATTTAATAAGTTAAATTGCTTAAAGTGTATGGGATCGTTGCGTCATTTTTATAAAACTCTTAAAAAGGGGCGAGGAATGGATCTATGGGTTATCATTCCCTACTTCCGCAGCCTAAGCAAACCGAAAGTGTTTGATTTCTATTGGGCTGAGTTCTAGTGCAACCGTTCAGCTGCTTGTAGTTGGCTGTGATTGGTCCGTTGGTTTGAAACCAGCTAATGGCATTGAACCGCGCTCACCGCACTCACCGTCGCTCTCACCGCGTTCACCGCACTCACCGCGCTCACCGCGCTTACCGCGCTCATCGCCTTCACCGCGCTCACCGCGCTCACCACGCTCACCGCGCTCACCGCACTTATCGCGCTTATTGCGCTCACGTCGCTCACCGCACTCACCGCGCTCACCGCGCTCACCGCGCTCACCGCGCTTACCGCGCTCACACATATCAGAAGTGTACCTCATTGAACCTTATTTCAGGGAAAATTCTGTACTGATCCCTCTAACTGAGATCCCTTCAGATAAAACTGTTTAGAAGTAACAGAGATTGCCAACGCAATTAGGTCTTCGATTTTAGTTGACGATCATAAAGGCATACATAAAAAAATGATATTAAATTATGAAAATAAAAATATAACAAATTATTTAGTTGAATCAATCATCGCGAAGATTTTTTTTGCTGGAGGTACGATAAATGAAATATACCACCACTACAATGTCCGTCGTGGATTTGCTTACATAAAACTTTACTGTTGCCCAGTTTCGATGCGGATTTAATGGTAGCCTTATACCATCCAAACCATCATTCGAATTTTTCGAATCAGCACTTCAATCGAATAACCACTGCATTCGAATAAACACTGCTTTCGAATCACAACTACTTTCATATCGCCGCTGCTTTCGAGTCACAACTGCTTTCGAATCACAACTGCTTTCGAATCAACACTGCTTTTGAATCACCCCTGCATTCGAATCACCTCTGCATTCGAATCACCACTTATAAACTCATACTTTTCAATCTGATTCTGGAGTGTAAGAAAACACATGAACTGAACGACTAAACGTGTTTTTCCCAGTATATTGGAGACTATGCTCTAAATACCTTACCATACCGAGAAGGGCATTGAGTAGAAATTGGATTTTCTTTGTGCTAGAATCATTTCGCATTCTGTAAATGGATTGGAAACGCCAAAAAATACGTTATCATCTGTGGCCGAGTAGTCCCTTTCGGCTTCATCAGCAACAGCAGGTGAATAACATCAGTTCAAAGTGAATAGAAAATTATTTTTGGTCCACTAGATGTAATGGTATGAGCTTTAGCTATACGTATTTTGATGGATGTTTTAAGTACATCTCAGGTATCCCGATATCTTCAAAAAATAAGTAAACGTAAATTGCTGTGACCAAAGATATTGAGCCTTGAAAATGGACTATCAATAGACCAACAGACAAACAAAGTTATCGAATTTCAATTACACAGCGCCATGACAGGAAACACAGCGCTATGACTGGAAATATTTATTTCATGACATTATAAAGGTAGATAATCTGTCAATCGACATGAAAACAGGCAAATGGCTCAACTATATGAGAATACACAAAAAGTTACAACGCCACGAATAGCAGACTGTGCATAGTTAACTAATGAAGACAAACAATACAGACTATCAATGAATGGAGAAACGGTCATGCCTCTTGACTTCACGAATAGTGAACTCTTGGAAACATCAAATGTCTTACCTACAGAAAGAGCTTTGTTGATTTCTCAACTTCGGTCACTAATTGACACAGCTTCCTCGACAAGCAAAAGCATATTTTGGATCGTCGTATCTCTTATTGGGTCTCAACGCTAGCATATGTACCAACTTGATGAGCCCAGCACGTTGTATCAATAAGAAAGTTTGCCCTATACTCTAACGTATGTGTTCATGAAATAGGTAGAAAACATATTCCGAACACGCCTATTGTTATTTGTATTCTTGCTCTGATTTTACTGACATCCACTGGCTCTGCTTCAAATTCGTTGAGTAGTTATCAACGTAAACTCAGAAAATTGCTCCTCTATTCACATTTTGTGCGGCATTGGTGGACCGCCTTAAAGCATCATTTCACAAGGCCGCCTTATGACATACATTTACCGGCTGCTGTTAAATAGCACTGGGCGGCTATGGCTCAGTCGTAAATTGGACGGTTCAGACTCTAAACGGAAGCTGATCCTCGTTTAGCGAGGATCAGCCGATGATTTCCATCATGGCTCAAATAACTTTTCCCAGGTGACATCCTTCATTATTTCGCCGTTTGCTATTAATCAGTGTCAGCTTTTAATCAGTGTCATCTATTAATCAGTGTCCTTGTCTACTCTTTCCACAGCACTGCCGTCACGTTGACTAGCTATTCCTAAAAAAGCTTTTGTCATCATTAATGCTGGCTGATTATCTTGAGGAGGTGGAAATAATAGACGAATTAATAAAAAAACGGTACAGCAGAATTGGAAATTACGTCCATAGAAGTATCTAAAATATTCAAATCAATAGGAGGTCACCCCTCTACTTGCGTGGCAGTGTTTGCTATGTCATTGTAAAAAAATTACAGACTTTAAAGGTGGAGTAGACATTAATTACAGACATTACAGGTACAGTATACATTAATTACAGACATTACAGGTAGAGTAGACATTGTTCATCCCAACGGAGAGATAGTTTCTCTCAGCATTTGTAGACATCATTTTATTAGAATAATAAGGAAAAACGTGGTTTCTCAACAATGTGTCGGGTTGTATACACATATCGACGAGACAAAAAGTGTGACAAGTAATACGAAATTAATTTCACAACAACAGCCGGTGGCGATTTGTTGGGTGTTGTAGCCCTGATGTCTGAAGTGTAAAACGCCTGCGTTAGCAAGTTGCTCTGTGCTGACACAGGCATGGTGGCGCAGGGATGACTGAGATCAAACTCTTCCAGTAAACCGCTGGTTTAAAGGAATCCCTTACAGGGATTTGTTTCCAAAACTGCACTACATTCGATTGGAAATTGTGTTATTTTGGGGAATAGCTTTAAAATATGAACGAAAAGGGCTTTTATCTCATCAAAATTTTTTACGAGAGGTTTTTTAGTTATACGTTGCATTTCAAGATGACTTCATAAATGTAGGAGGACAGACTAGTTATTATGAAGAGTGTTGCTGGCGAGCCCCGCCAGCAACACCCCAGGGTTTGGAATCCCTTCATAATGCAGGTTTTGTTGTTATTTCATTCCGCGGCCTCAGGTGATATTCCGTACCGAAGGTTTTGTACTATTTTCTAATGATAATTTTCACTACTTGCATACCCTTATTTTGTACCTCTTCCTCACCCATATTTTGTACCGTCACACCCTGATTTCAGACCTCTTTCAAACCACAATATTTTACCACTTTCATACAACAATTTTGTGCCATTTCCTCACCCCGATATTGAATTTCAATTCATACCACGAATTGTACCACTTTCATACAGCAATTTTGTACCATTTTCCCACCCCGATATTGAATTTCAATTCATACCACGATGTGTACCACTTTCATACTCCGATTTTGTACAACTGAAAAATTCTCCTGTTTGCACTCGTCCTCGTTGAGTGAACAGCGCTCAGAATAGGCACTCATCCTGAGTTGGAATCCACCTGATCCTGTCGTGACTGGTTCACAAACAATACAAGGGACTTCTGTTCAGACACTCAAACACACTGCGCGACATGTTGACTGAATATTACAGGATTACTGAGGCTAGCAACCTTAATGTCATTTTGCACAAGTTATGCTGTCGGGGAAGGATTCGTGATATGACTAATTTCTTTCTTCCTTCACACTTAGTTTCAGAAAATTATCTCGGATGACACTTCTGAGGGTTTGTTACACAAAGGTAATGATCAGGCATATGCACACTGAGAAATGTTGCTGCGAGTGAGAACAAACAACCGCTTTCGATGTCACGGAGGCGGGAGCCCAGCGTTCTCGCTAAAATTATTCCCGCACACGCGCACTGTCGCCACTTCATTTCACCTCTCTGTCATGGCCGGACACTGTCATAACCGCTAAAAATCTTTCATCTCACGTGCTTTCCACCTAACGATGATTCAGCTCGCACGCATTTTCCACCACTTCAAAATTTACCACTGTCATATCTACCACTGTCATTACACCGAAACAGGCGTACCAACCTAACAGTTATCACTTTAATGAAACTTCAATAAAAAAAAACTAAAAAACGGCATTACGTACCCTACAAAAATACGTATGTTTGTCCCGCGGGTTAGAAATACGTACCTTTGCCCCGCGGGTTAGAAACACGTACCCTAGGTTAGGTTAGGTTGGGTAGGAAAAGTTTCATTAAAGTGATAAACGGTAAAATGGTACGACTGGTGGCTGATTCTGACGTGGGCTGGAACAGATTTTCGCCAGAATGTCACTGGCAGATGTGACAGTGGCTGGTGTGACTGAGGAACACTATGAATGTTCGCTGTTAAAAAATGGTACCGTAGGTAGGTAGTCGGAAGAACTTGGGGCTGTTGAGGCAGTTGGCGGAGATGATAGGGGTTGATCTGACGTTAGCTATAAAAGAATTTAGCGCCAAGGATAGCGACCCCAAGGAGGCCTATGTTATTCAATTGTCCTGGAGAGGAGAAGCCCTAGTCTCGTGTTAGAGAGAGACTAGTGTCCTGAAAGCCTATACCCAGCACGGGCGTGGGCTTGTGTGATACTACATTTATAATAGCAATTGAGTGAGACAGAGTGAGTAGCAGATAAGCGTTAGTGACCATTATCAGGGCTGCATCCAATAGCGAGCTAGTAAACATTGAAATTTGAAATGCCCCTTAGGAAAGTACCTCTACACTCTGATGCGGGGACGTTCAGCCCTTTCTATAGTTCGGTAGCGTAATGTCAGATATAATGTGTACAGTTTGATGGAGTAGTGAAATATTATTTCTGTGTTCGATATAGTTGGATAATATTTGTAAAGTTCGACCGAGTATTGACATAATATTTGTATCGTTCGAAAGGGCATTTGTGGGAATCATTTATCATACCCTGCCAACTAAGACATTCCATTGTTAACCCATGTGTGTATGTCGATTCGTAGAGGACGCCTGGTGGTGTCGCGGTTGGCATTCCTGAGGTGAGGGTAGGGGAACCCCCCCCCCTTTATACCCGGTCTTTTAGACCGTTGTACTCCGCCTCCTTTCTCTCGAATCACTTCTAGACGTGTAAGCAAATGAGAATGAAGTTATGCAAATAAGTATCGATTAAAATAAATATCTATGTAGAAGATGATGAGGTTATTATAGTACAGTAGCTAGATATAATCTTTCGATTGAAAGCGTTAAACCATGGTCGGAACCAGGTAAGCTAATAAGCCTACCAACGCCACCGTTAGATGGCGTTGTATGCCGAAATGTTGGCCCCCCCAATCTTATGAGGGAGGAGTTGCTTTCGAACTGTGAGTAATGCCGGACGTGTGAGGCGGCAAGGTCCGACCAAATGGATAATGTGTCCAATCTGCAAGAAACGATAAGTTTCAAACTAAGACCGTTATTGACTAGTTAATACAGTGACGCAGTGATAGTAGTAGACTAACTTACTGTGAGGTAGGGAATTATTTGTAGTTAGCTCTAGCAACTGTAGCTACACCGTGGACGTGGCAGTTGAAGACGATGGCGTCATTCGATGGAAAACAAAGGTAATTAGTCGATTGAACTAAGATTACAATTGCCCCCAATATCACCTGTCTGGATTTGGGTTGTTAAAGGAACAAGATTTCCAATCATTTAACATGTTCAATCTATGTGTGTAAAATTAAGTAATAAGGATGTTAAAGAAAAAGGTTCAGAAAGGTTGGGCAATGAGCGAAGGTGCAAAAACCCAATCACAAGGTCCTTTCGAACCGGATCAATGTTTTACAGAAAAGACAACTCTGGATTGCAAATTGTTTAAATAGGACAGAAATTGGCTACTCAAGACAATTTGTAGTTCATTTATTGCTAAAAGACGGCTATTGACCATCCGATTTGAATTTAAAGTCAAATTTAAATTGGATGAAGCCAGAAAGAAGTTGAATAGCATCACTGTTGAGTGAAAAATATTCAAATAGGACAAAAGTATGCCCTCAGAATATTTTGTGCACTCCAGGATAATAAAAAAAACAAAGCTATTGATCACCCAATTTAAATTGAAAGAAATTTTTGGGTGAAATTAAGATGTTGTGATGAGCTCTTGACATGCAGAATTGGCTTGAATATGTTTACAGTTTGAAAACGCAGATTATGGGACAAGGTAAGTCCCTATTTAAAAATAATTTGTGAATTTGAAGTGTGCAAGATTTCTTAAAGTAGCTGCATTGTTGTGAAATTAGGTTTTAGGACTGAAGTGGTCCTCAAATTTTTAAATTTTACATTGTACCATTGTAGCAAAGCAGTGACTTTGCAAATTAACTGAAAAAGACAAAGTAGTCCTTGAGTTGAATTGCATTGTTTTATGATGGCAAAGAAGTGACCTTACAATTTAACTGAAAAGGACAAAGTAGTCCTTGAGTTGAATTGCATTGATTCATGACTGAAAGGTGATAATTTTCCGGTAAACAATTCTCAAGAACTGCGACAGGAGTGATTGACAATTAACGGGCGTTATTGTTGCCAGTCTATTCTTGCTAGTTTTTTTTTGAGAGTTTTTACCTGAAAATTAGTTACCAGGTATAAGATTGTGGACAATAAATATTGTCTTCAAGATGACTAGAAGCGCAGAATTTCAGCGACTGGTGGCTTTGCGTACCCGCTTGCGAGGCAAAGTCACTGAGATAAAAAACAAAATTGAAGCTTGTTGTGAACATGTCCCATTCAGTGAGGCAGAGAATTTAGACGAGCTGACTTTCTACGTTACCACTGCGGGAACATGTTTAGAAGAAGCACATGCACTGCATAGTCAGATGCTTGAAGAAGTTGATAGGGATGATAACATTCCTCAAGAAGAAAAAATTCAAATCGAGGATGAAAATGATGATTCATTGGAACCCTTGAATATCACCCTAGCAAAGGTAAGAAGAATGAGAATGGAACTGCAGCCAGCACCAAATAGTGAAGCTGCTGCATCAGTAAGCAATTCTTCCCTAAGAAGTGGGAGAGTCAAGCTACCTACTCTAGAGATGCTGGACTTTAGTGGAAACATACTCATGTTCAACACATTCTGGCAAAGTTTCAGAACCGTCCATGTAAATGATGAACTGGAACCTTCTGAAAAGTTCCAATACCTGCAAAGCAAGTTAAAGGGTGCTGCAAAAAATACACTGGCTGGGTTTGCTCCAACAAATGAGTCCTACCCACTAGCAGTTGCAATGCTGAAGAAGCTATACGGGAACGAAGATCGCATAAGGATGGCACATTTGGATGCACTTGATGATCTTCCAGCTCCTGCTGACTCAACTACATCTCTGCAAGAGTACAGGCACAAGGTGGAAGTAAACCTTTGCCATCTGAAGACAGCAGGAGTAGACCTCAATGACTGCAGGCACAGTTCCTCAATAACAGCACACCGGATCTGGCGCAAACTACCGTCAAGGATCAAAGAAGCCTGCAGTAGGGGCAGAGACCCAGATGCTGCATGGAGTTTTGGCAGAATTCCGAGATGCACTCATGTCTGAGATCACTAGACTTGAGAACTGTGAGACTGACTTCAAGCCACAAGTAAACGGAGGCCGGAAGCCAAACTATCAAGGAAGTTCAAGGAGCAATTCCAATGGACATCATTCCAGACCACCTGATGGAAATAACCGAGGACCCCAGTCAACTGTGGGATCCTTCCAAGTAGGAACATCAGGATGCACATTTTTGTGCTGAAGATCATTCTCTCTATCGCTGTACAAGGT
>SDVV010020908.1:0-13230 GCA_016164225.1 Gammarus roeselii | reverse complement strand
ACCGTTATAGGCAATCACTCAGCTTGTTATTGGACCGTTATTAGCTATCACTCTGCTCGGATTGAACCTTTATAGGCTATCACTCTGCTCGTTTTTGGACTGTAATCGGCTATCACTCATTAATCGTCATTGGACCGTTATTTGCGATCACTCAGCTGGTTACTGGACCGTTATAAGCTATCACGCAGCTCGTTATTGGACCGTTATAGGCTATCACGCAGCTCGTTATTGGACCGTTATTAACTTTCACTCAGCTTGTTATTGTACCGTTATAGGCAATCACTCAGCTTGTTATTGGACCGTTATTAGCTATCACTCTGCTCGGATTGAACCTTTATAGGCTATCACTCTGCTCGTTTTTGGACTGTAATCGGCTATCACTCATTAATCGTCATTGGACCGTTATTTGCGATCACTCAGCTGGTTACTGGACCGTTATAAGCTATCACGCAGCTCGTTATTGGACCGTTATAGGCTATCACGCAGCTCGTTATTAGGCCGTTATAGGCTATCACTCAGCTCGTTATTGAACCGTTATAGGCCATCACTCAGTTCGTTATTGTACCGTTATCGGCTACCACGCAATTTGTTTATGGAGGTTATGGGCTATCACTCAGCTCGTTATTGTGCCGTTATAGGCTACCACGCAGCTTGTTATTGGAGGTTATGGGCTACCACGCAGCTCGTAATTGGACCGTTATAGACTATCACACACCCCGTTATTGGACCGTTATAGGTCATCACTCAGCTCGTGATTGGACCGTTATAGGCTATCACTCAGCACTTCATAGGACCGTTATAGGCTATAACTCAGCACTTCATAGGACCGTTATAGGCTATAATTCAGCACGTTATTTGACCGTTATTAACTTTCACTCAGCTCGTTATTGGACCGTCATAGGCTATCACTCAGCTCGTTATTGGACCGTTATTAACTTTCACTCAGCTTGTTATTGGACCGTCATGGGCTATCACTCAGCTTGTTATTGGACCGTTATCGGCAATCACTCTGCTCGTTATTGAACCGTTCAAGACTATCACTCAACATGTTATTGGACCGTATAGGCTATCACTCAGCTCGTTATTGGACCGTCATGTGCTATCACGCAGCACGTTATTGGACCGTTATAGGCTAACACTCAGGTCGTTATTGGACCGTAATATGCTATCACTCAGCTTGTTATTGGACCGTTACAGGCTATCACTCAACGCGTTATTTGACCGGTATAGGCTATCATTCGGCTCGTTATTGAACCATTATACGCTATCACGCAGCTCGTTATTGGACCGCATAAACTATGACTCAGCTCGTTGTAGGACCGTTATAGGCTATCACTCAGCTCGTTATTGGACCATTATTTGGCTACCACGCAGCTCGTTATTGGACCGTTATAGGCTATCACGCAGCTCATTATTCAACCGTTTTAGGCTATCACGCAGCTCGTTATTGGTCCGTTATAGGCTTCTACTCAGCTCGTTATTGGGCCGTTATTGGCTATCACTTAGCTCGTTATTTGACCGTTATAGGCTATCACTCGGCTCGTTATTGAACCATTATAAGCTATCACGCAGCTCGTTATTGAACCGTATAAACTATCACTCAGCTCGTTGTAGGACCGTTATAGGCTATCACTCAGCTCGTTATTTGACCGTTATAGGCTATCACTCGGCTCGTTATTGAACCATTATAAGCTATCACGCAGCTCGTTATTGAACCGTATAAACTATCACTCAGCTCGTTGTAGGACCGTTATAGGCTATCACTCAGCTCGTTATTGGACCGTTATTGGCTACCACACAGCTCGTTATTGGACCGTTATAGGCTATCACGATGCTCGTTATTGAACCATTATACGCTATCATGCAGCTCGTTATTGGACCGTATAAACTATCACTCAGCTCGTTATTAGACCGTTATTGACTATCACTCAGTTCGTTATTGGACCGTTATAGGCTATCACTCAGCTTGTTATTGGACTGTTATCAGCTATCACTCCGCTCGTTATTGGACCGTTATAGGCTATCACTCAACTCGTTTTTGAACCGTTATAGGCTATCACTCAGCTCGTTTTTGAACCGTAATTGGCTATCACGCAGCTTGTTATTGAACCGTTATAGGCTATCACGCGGCTCGTCATCGGACCGTTATAGGCTATCACTCAGCTCGTTATTGGACCAATATAGGCTATTACTCAGCTCGTTATTGGGCCGTTATTGGCTATCACTTAGCTCGTTATTTGACCGTTATGGGCTATCACTCGGCTCGTTATTGAACCATTATAAGCTATCACGCAGCTCGTTATTGGACCGTATAAACTATCACTCAGTCCGTTGTAGGACCGTTATAGGCTATCTCTCAGCTCGTTATTGGACCGTTATTGGCTACCACGCAGCTCGTTATTGTACCGTTATAGGATATCACAATGCTCATTATTGAACCGTTATAGGCTATCACGCAGCTCGTTATTGGACCGTTATAGGCTATCACTCAGGTCGTTATTGAACCGTTATTGGCTATCACTCAGCTCGTTATTGGACCGTTATTGGCTACCACGCAGCTCGTTATTGGACCGTTATAGGCTATCACACACCCGTTATTAGCCCGTTATAGGCTATCACTCGGCTCGTTATTGGACCATTATAGGCTATCACTCAGCACTTTATTGGACCGTTATAGTCTATAACTCAGCACGTTATTTGACCGTTATAGGTTATCACTCAGCTCGGTATTGAACAGTTATGGGCTATGACGTAGCTAGATATTGAACTGTTATAGACTATCACGCTGCTCGTTATTGGACCATTATAGGCTTTCACTCAGCTCGTTATTGGACTGTTATAGACTATCACGCAACTGTTTATTGGACCGTTATAGGCTATCACGCAGCTCGTTATTGGACCGTTATTGGCCATCACTCAGATCGTTATTGGACCGCTAAAGGCTATCACTTAGCTGGTTATTGGAACGCCATCGGCTATCACTCTGCTCGTTATTGGAGCAATCTGGGTTATCACTCAGCTAGTTTTTGAACCGTTATAGGCTATAACGCAGCTCGTTATTGGACCGTATAAGCTATCACTCAGCTCGTTATTGGACCGTTATAGGCTATCACTCAGCTCGTTTTTGGATCGATATATGCTATCACGCAGCTCGTTAATGGACCGGTATTAACTTTCACTCAGCTCGTTATTGGACCGTTATAGGCTATCACTCAGCTCGTTCATGGACCGTTATAGGATATCACTCAGCACGTTATGGTACCGTTATAGGCAATAACTCAGCTCGGTATTGGACCGTTATAGGATATCATGCAGCTTGTTATCGAACCGTTATAGGCTATCACGCAGCTCTTTATTGGACCGTTATAGGCTATCACGCAGCTAGTTATTGGACCGTTATAGGCTATCACTCAGCACTTTATTGGACCGTTATAGTCTATAACTCTGCACGTTATTTGACCGTTATAGGTTATCACTCAGCTCGGTATTGAACAGTTATAGGCTATCACGTAGCACGTTATTGAACCGTTATAGGCTATCACGCAGCTCGTTATTGGACCATTATAGGCTATCACTCAGCTCGTTGTTGGACTGTTATAGACTATAACGCAGCTGTTTATTGGACCGTCATAGGCTATCACGCAGCTCGTTATTGGACCGTTATTGACCATCACTCAGATCGTTATAGGACCGCTATAGGCTATCACTTAGCTGGTTATTGGAACGCCATCGGCTATCTCTCTGCTCGTTATTGGAGCGTTCTGGGCTATCACTCAGTTGGCTTTCGAGCCGTTTTAGGCTATAACGCAGCTCGTTATTGGACCGTTATTAACTTTCACTCAGCTCGTTATTGGACCGATATAGGCTATCACACAGCATGTTATTGGACCGTTATCGGCATTCACTCTGCTCGTTATTGGACCGTTATAGGCTATCACTCAGCTCGTTTTTGTACCGTTACCGGCTATCACACATCTTGTTATTGGAGGTTATGGGCTATCACTCAGCTCGTTATTGTACCGTTATAGGCTACCACGCAGCTTGTTATTGGAGGTTATGGCCTACCACGCAGCTCGTAATTGGAAAATTATAGGCTATCACACACCCCGTTATTGGACCGTTATAGGTCATCACTCAGCTCGTGATTGGACCGTTATAGGCTATCACTCAGCTGGTTTTTGAACCGTTATAGGCTATCACGCAGCTCGTTATTGGAACGTATTAGCTATCACTCAGCTCGTTATTGGACCGTTATTAGCTATCAGTCCGCGATCGTTATAGGCCGTTATAGGCTATCACAGAGCTCGTTATTGAACCGTTATAGGCTATCACGCAGCTCGTTATTGGACCGTTATTAACTTTAACTCAGCTCGTAATTGGACCGTCATAGGCTATCACTTAGCTTGTTATTGGACTGTTATCGGCAATCACTCTGCTCGTTATTGGACCGTTAAAGACTATCACTCAACATGTTATTGGACTGAGTAGGCTATCACTCAGCTCGTTATTGGACCGTCATGTGCTATCACGCAGCACGTTATTGGACCGTTATAGGCTAAACTCAGGTCGTTATTGGACCGGTATAGGCCATCACTCGGCTCGTTATTGAACCATTACACGCTATCACGCAGCTCGTTATTGGACCGTATAAACTATCACTCAGCTCGTTGTAGGACCGTTATTGACTATCACTCAGCTCGTTATTGGACCGTTATTTGGCTACCACGCAGCTCGTTAGTGGACCGTTATATCCTATCACGCAGCTCATTATTCAACCGTTATAGGCTATCACGCAGCTCGTTATTGGACCGTTATAGGCTATTGCTCAGCTCGTTATTGGGCCGTTATTGGCTATCACTTAGCTCGTTATTTGACCGTTATAGGCTATCACTCGGCTCGTTATTGAACCATTATAAGCTATCATGCAGCTCGTTATTTGACCGTATAAACTATCACTCAGCTCGTTGTAGGACCGTTATAGGCTATCACTCAGCTCGTTATTGGACCGTTATTGACTACCACGCAGCTCGTTATTGGACCGTTATAGGCTATCACGATGCTCATTATTGAACCGTTATAGGCTATCACGCAGCTCGTTATTGGACCGTTATAGGCTATCACTCAGGTCGTTATTGAACCGTTATAGGCTATCACTCAGCTCGTTATTGGACCGTTATTGGCTACCACGCAGCTCGTAATTGGACCGCTATAGGCTATCACACACCCCGTTATTGGCCCGTTATATGCTATCACTCGGCTCGTTATTGGACCGTTATAGGCTATCACTCAGCACTTTATTGGACCGTTATAGTCTATAACTCAGCACGTTATTTGACCGTTATAGGTTATCACACAGCTCGATATTGAACAGTTATAGGCTATGACGTAGCTAGTTATTGAACCGTTATAGGCTATCACGCTGCTCGTTATTGGA
The DNA here is from genome assembly GCA_016164225.1 of Gammarus roeselii. Lineage (NCBI taxonomy): Eukaryota > Metazoa > Arthropoda > Malacostraca > Amphipoda > Gammaridae > Gammarus > Gammarus roeselii. Next base: position 7,796 of record SDVV010020908.1, on the reverse strand, counting down.
CTGTTATAGACTATCACGCAGCTGTTCATTGGACCGTTATAGGCTATTACGCATCTCGTTATTGGACCGTTATTGGCCATCACTCAGATCGTTATTGGACCGCTATAGGTTATCACTTAGCTGGTTATTGGAACGCCATCGGCTATCACTCTGCTCGTTATTGGAGCAATCTGGGCTATCACACAGCTGGTTTTTGAACCGTTATAGGCTATAACGCAGCTCGTTATTGGACCGTATAAGCTATCACTCAGCTCGTTATTGGACCGTTATAGGCTATCACTCAGCTCGTTTTTGGATCGATATAGGCTATCACGCAGCTCGTTATTGGACCGGTATTAACTTTCACTCAGCTCGTTGTTGGACCGTTATAGGCTATCACTCAGCTCGATCATGGACCGTTATAGGATATCACTCAGCACGTTATGGTACCGTTATAGGCTATAACTCAGCTCGGTATTGGACCGTTATAGGCTATCGTGCAGCTCGTTATCGAACCGTTATAGGCTATCACGGAGCTCTTTATTGGACCGTTATAGGCTATCACGCAGCTAGTTATTGGACCGTTATAGGTTATCACTCAGCTCGGTATTGAACAGTTATAGGCTATCACGAAGCACGTTATTGGACCGTTATAGGCTATCACGCAGCTCGTTATTGGACCATTATAGGCTATCACTCAGCTCGTTATTGGACTGTTATAGACTATCACGCAGCTGTTTATTGGACCGTTATAGGCTATCACGCAGCTCGTTATTGGACCGTTATTGACCATCACTCAGATCGTTATAGGACCGCTATAGGCTATCACTTAGCTGGTTATTGGAACGCCATCGGCTATCACTCTGCTCGTTATTGGAGCGTTCTGGGCTATCACTCAGCTGTTTTTGAACCGTTTTAGGCTATAACGCAGCTCGTTATTGGACCGTATAAGCTATCAGTCAGCTCGTTATTTGACCGATATAGGCTATCACTCAGCTCGTTATTGGACCGGTATTAACTTACACTCAGCTCGTTATTGTACCGTTATAGGCTATCACTCAGCTCGTTCATGAACCGTTATAGGATATCACTCAGCACGTTATGGTGCCGTTATAGGCTATCACTCAGCTCGGTATTGGACCGTTATAGGCTATCATGCAGCTCGTTATTTAACCGTTATAGGCTATCACGCAGCTCGTTATTGGACCATTATTGGCTATCACTCAGCTCGTTATTGCACTGTTATAGGCTATCACGCAGCTCTTTATTGGACCGTTATAGGCGCTATCACGCAGCTCGTTATTGGACCGTTATTAACTTTCACTCAGCTCGTTATTGGACCATTATAGGCTATCACTCAGCATGTTATTGGACCGTTATCGGCATTCACTCTGCTCGTTATTGGACCGTTATATGCTATCACTCAGCTCGTTTTTGAACCGTTATAGGCTATCACGCAGCTCGTTATTGGACCGTTATTAACTTTCACTCAGCTCGTTGTTGGACCGTTATAGGCAATCACTCAGCTTGTTATTGAACCGTTATCGGCTATCACTCTGCTCGGTATTGAACCGTTATAGGCTATCACTCTGCTCGTTATTGGACTGTAATAGGCTATAACTCGGCAATCGTCATTGGACCGTTATTTGCGATCCCTCAGCTGGTTACTGGACTGTTATGAGCTATCACGTAGCTCGTTATTGGACCGTTATAGGCTATCACGCAGCTCGTTATTGGGCCGTTATAGGCTATAACTCAGCACGTTATTTGACCGTTATAGGTTATCACTCAGCTCGTTATTGGGCCGTTATAGGCTATCACTCAGCTCATTAATGGACCGTTATAGGCTATCACTCAGTTCGTTATTGTACCGTTATCGGCTACCACATAGCTTAATATTGGAGGTTATGTGTTATCACTCAGCTCGTTATTGTACCGTTATAGGCTACCACGCAGCTTGTTATTGGAGGTTATGGGCTACCACGCAGCTCGTAATTGGACCGTTATAGGCTATCACACACCCCGTTATTGGACCGTTATAGATTATCACTCAGCTTGTTATTGGACAGATATTGGTTATCACTCATCTCGTTTTGGACCGTTATAGGCAATCACGCAGCTCGTTATTGAACCATTATAGGCTATCACTCAGCTCATTATTGGACTGTTATAGGCTATCAAGCAGCTGTTTATTGGACCGTTATAGGTTATCACGCAGTATGTTATTGGACCGTCATTGACTATCACTCAGCTTGTTATTGGACCGTTGTAGACTATACCTTAGCTGGGTATTGGAACGCCATCAGCTATCACTCTGCTCGTTATTGGACCGTTACAGGCTATCACACAGCTGGTTTTTGAACCGTTATAGGCTATCACGCAGCTCGTTATTGGACCGTATAAGCTATCACTCAGCTCGTTGTTGGACCGTTATAAGCTATCACTCAGCGATCGTTGTTGGTCGTTATAGGCTACCACACAGCACGTTATTGTACCGTTATAGGCTTTCACTCATCTCGGTATTAGACTGGTATAGGCTATCACGCAGCTCTTTATTGGACCGTTATAGGCTATCACGCAGCTCGTAATTGGACCGTTATTACCTTTCAATCAGCTCGTTATTGGACCGTTAATGGCTATCACTCAGCTTGTTATTGGGTCGTTATCGGCCATCACTCTGCTCGTTATTGAACCGTCATAGGCTATCACTCAGCTCGTTTTCGAACCGTTATAGGCTATCACGCAGCTCGTTATTGGACCGTAATTGGCTATCACGCAGCTCGTCATTGGACCGTTATAGGCTATCACTCAGCTCGTTATTGGACTGTTATAGGCTATCACTCAGCAATCGTGTGAACACTATCGCATGCTAGCAGACGTGACCACACGTTGCCTCTCTTTTATCAATGGAACATTCTCCCTCTGTGTCAAATCATTAACTTTTCCGCTGCAGTGTTTGTCTAAAAAGCTTTGAATCATTTAACTTACATTGATAACAATTTTTTCATTAGAAATAAACCTATGTATGATCTTCGCAACAATGCGGATTTGCAAATTCCCCGAAATTCGTCAACCCAGTCCCATCTATTTTGAAAATACAGAGCTGCTTAAACCTGGAATTTAATTACCATAGATATAAGGACTGGCAGAAGAATTACTGCCTTTAAACGTAAACTAAAATTATACCTGTTTTGAACTTGTCGGTGCAGAAACTCTTGAATTGTAATTTATTTCTGCTATGCAATTTACCGTGTCAACTATTTGTGTTTCAACATTTCATCTATAGATGCTTGCATTCTGTATACATATATTTATTTTCTCTCGCCTCACATGCTCAAATTATTGGACCGTTATAGGCTATCACACAGCTTGTTATTGAACCGTTATAGGCTATCACGCAGCTCGTTATTGGACCGTTATTAACTTTCACTCAGCTCGTTATTGGACCGTCATAGGCTATCACTCAGCTTGTTATTGGACCGTTATCGGCAATCACTCTGCTCGTTATTGGACCGTTAAAGACTATCACTCAACATGGTATTGGACCGAGTCGGCTATCACTCAGCTCGTTATTGGACCGTCATGTGCTAACACGCATCACGTTATTGGACCGTTATAGGCTAACACTCAGGTCGTTATTGGACCGTAATACGCTATCACTCAGCTCGTTATTGGACCATTACAGGCTATCACTCAGCTCGTTATTTGACCGGTATAGGCTATCACTCGGCTCGTTATTGAACCATTATACGCTATCACGCAGCTCGTTATTGGACCGTATAAACTATCACTCAGCTTGTTGTAGGACCGTTATAGGCTATCACTCAGCTCGTTATTGGACCGTTAGTTGGCTACCACGCAGCTCGTTATTGGACCGTTATAGGCTATCACGCAGCTCATTATTCAACCGTTGTAGGCTATCACGCAGCTCCTTATTGGACCGTTATAGGCTATTACTCAGCTCGTTATTGGGCCGTTATTGGCTATCACTTAGCTCGTTATTTGACCGTTATAGGCTATCACTCGGCTTGTTATTGAACCATTATAAGCTATCACGCAGCTCGTTATTGGACCGTATAAACTATCACTCAGCTCGTTGTAGGTCCGTTATAGGCTATCACTCAGCTCGTTATTGGACCGTTACTGCCTACCACGCAGCTCGTTATTGAACCGTTATAGGCTATCACGATGCTCATTATTGAACCGTTATAGGCTATTACGCAGCTCGTTATTGGACCGTTTTAGGCTATCACTCAGGTCGTTATTGAACCGTTATAGGCTATCACTCAGCTCCTTATTGGACCGTTATTGGCCACCACGCAGCTCGTAATTGGACCGTTATAGGCTATCACACACCCCGTTATTGGACCGTTATAGGCTATCACTCGGCTCGTTATAGGACCGTTATAGGCTATCACTCAGCACTTTATTGGACCGTTATAGTCTATAACTCAGCACGTTATTTGACCGCTATAGGTTATCACTCAGCTCGGTATTGAACAGTTATTGGCTATGACGTAGCTAGTTATTGAACCGTGATAGGCTATCACGCAGCTCGTTATTGGACCATTATAGGCTATCACTTAGCTCGTTATTGGACCGTTATTGGCCATCACTCAGATCGTTATTGGACCGCTATAGGCTATCACTTAGCTGGTTATTGGAACGCCATCGGCTATAACTCTGCTCGTTATTGGAGCAATCTGGGCTATCACTCAGCTGGTTTTTGAACCGTTATAGGCTATAACGCAGCTCGTTATTGGACCGTATAAGCTATCACTCAGCTCGTTATTGGACCGTTATTGGCTATCACTCAGCTCGCGTTTGGATCGATATAAGCTATCACGCAGCTCGTTATTGGGCCGGTATTAACTTTCACTCAGCTCGTTATTGGACCGTTATAGGCTATCACTCAGCTCGTTCATGGACCGTTATAGGATATTACTCAGCACGTTATGGTACCGTTATAGGCTATAACTCAGCTCGGTATTGGACCGTTATAGGCTATCATGCAGCTCGTTATCGAACCGTTATAGGCTATCACGCAGCTCATTATTGCACCATTATTGGCTATCACTCAGCTTGTTATTGCACTGTTATAGGCTATCACGCAGCTCTTTATTGGACCGTTATAGGCTATCACGCAGCTAGTTATTGGACCGTTATAGGCTATCACTCAGGACTTTATTGGACCGTTATAGTCTATCACTCAGCACGTTATTTGACCGTTATAGGTTATCACTCAGCTCGGTATTGAACAGTTATAGGCTATCACGCAGCTCGTTATTGGACCATTATAGGCTATCACTCAGCTCGTTATTGGACTGTTATAGACTATTACGCAGCTGTGTATTGGACCGTTATAGGCTATCACGCAGCTCGTTATTGGACCGTTATTGGCCATCACTCAGATCGTTATTGGACCGCTATAGGCTATCACTTAGCTGGTTATTGAAACGCCATCGGTTATCACTCTGCTCGTTATTGAAGCGTTCTGGGGTACCACTCAGCTGGTTTTTGAACCGTTATAGGCTATAACGCAGCTCGTTATTGGACCGTATAAGCTCTCACTCAGCTCGTTATTGGACCGTTATAGGCTATCACTCAGCTCGTTCATGAACCGTTATAGGATATCATTCAGCACGGTATGGTACCGTTATTGGCTATCACTCAGCTCGGTATTGGACCGTTATAGGCTATCATGCAGCTTCTTATTGAACCGTTATAGGATATCACGCAGCTCGTTATTGGACCATTATTGGCTATCACTCAGCTCGTTATTGCACTGTTATAGGCTATCACGCAGCTCTTCATTGGACCGTTATAGGCTATCACTCAGCTCGTTATTGGACCGTTATTAACTTTCACTCAGCTCGTTATTGGATCGTTATAGGCTATCACTCAGCATGTTATTAGACCGTTATCGGTATTCACTTTGCTCGTTATTGGACCGTTATAGGCTATCACTCAGCTCGTTATTAGACCGTTATAGGCTCTTACTCTGCACGTTTTCGGACTGTCATCGGCTATCACTCACTAATCGTCATTGGAACGTTATTTGCGATCACTCAGCTGGTTATTGGACCGTTATAAGCTATCACGCAGCTCGTTATTGGACCGTTATAGGCTATCACGCAGCTCGTTATTAGGCCGTTATAGGCTATCACTCAGCTCATTATTGGACCGTTATAGGCCATCACTCAGTTTTTTATATTGTACCGTTATCGGCTACCACGCAGCTTGTTATTGGAGGTTATGGGCTATCACTCAGCTCGTTATTGTACCGTTATAGGCTACCACGCAGCTTGTTATTGGAGGTTATGGGCTACCACGCAGCTCGTAATTGGACCGTTATAGGCTATCACACACCCCGTTATTGGACCGTTATAGGTCATCACTCAGCTCGTGATTGGACCGTTATAGGCTATCACTCAGCACTTCATAGGACCGTTATAGGCTATAACTCAGCACGTTATTTGACCATTATAGGTTATCACTCAGCTCGTTATTGGACCGTTATAGGCTATGACTCAGCACGTTATTGGACCGTTATAGGCTATCACTTAGCTCGTTATTGTACCATTATTGATTAATACTCAGCTTGTTATTGGACAGATATTGGTTATCACTCAGCTCGTTTTGGACCGTTATAGGTAATCACGCAGCTCGTTATTGAACCATCATAGGCTTTCACTCAGCTCATTATTGGACTGTTATAGGCTATCAAGCAGCTGTTTATTGGACCGTTATAGGCTATCATCCAGCATGTTATTGAACCGTTATTGACTATCACTCAGCTCGTTATTGGACCGTTATGGGCTATCACTTAGCTGGGTATTTGAACGCCATCAGCTATCACTCTGCTCGTTATTGGACCGTTTTAGGCTATCACACAGCTGGTTTCTGAACCGTTATAGGCTATCACGCAGCTCGTTATTGGACCGTATAAGCTATCACTCAGCTCGTTATTGGACCGTTATAAGCTATCACTCGACGATCGTTGTTGGTCGTTATAGGCTACCACACAGCTCGTTATAGGACCGTTATAGGCTATCACTCAGCACTTTATTGGACCGTTATAGTTTATAACTCAGCACGTTATTTGACCGTTATAGGTTATCACTCAGCTCGGTATTGAACAGTTATAGACTATGACGTAGCTTGTTATTGAACCGTTATAGGCTATCACGCAGCTCGTTATTGGACCATTATAGGCTATCACTCAGCTCGTTATTGGACCGTTATTGGCCATCACTCAGATCGTTATTGGACCGCTATAGGCTATCACTTAGCTGGTTATTGGAACGCCATCGGCTATAACTCTGCTCGTTATTGGAGCAATCTGGGCAACCACTCAGCTGGTTTTTGAACCGTTATAGGCTATAACGCAGCTCGTTATTGGACCGTATAAGCTATCACTCAGCTCGTTATTGTACCGTTATAGGCTATCACTCAGCTCGTTCATGAACCGTTATAGGATATCACTCAGCACGGTATGGTCCCGTTATAGGCTATCACTCAGCTCGGTATTGGACCGTTATAGGCTATCATGCAGCTCGTTATTGATTCGTTATAGGATATCACGCAGCTCGTTATTGGACCATTATTGGCTATCACTCAGCTCGTTATTGCACTGTTATAGGCTATCACGCAGCTCTTCATTGGACCGTTATAGGCTATCACGCAGCTCGTTATTGGACCGTTATTAACTTTCACTCAGCTCGTTATTGGATCGTTATAGGCTATCACTCAGCATGTTATTAGACCGTTATCGGTATTCACTCTGCTCGTTATTGGACCGTTATAGGCTATCACTC
>SDVV010020907.1:0-13230 GCA_016164225.1 Gammarus roeselii | reverse complement strand
CGTTTTTGAGAGAGAACGAGCAACAGTTGCGTGCGCAGGCTCTTCTAGCAAAATTGCGAGAAGGTAAATGTAAAGATTTCTGGGAAGAAATTTGGTCACTTAATCCTAAATAGGAAGCACTTCCACTCGCGGTGGCGGGCGTAACTGGGGAAGCAAACATTGCAAGGGTCTGGGGGGAGCATTTCCAGCACATTGCTAATTCTGTTGACACGAAAGAGAATAGAGGTTGGGTGCAAAACGCCCTCGATAATGTTCCTGCTGTTAACAAAATGGTTTCTGTAGCAGAGGTTAGGAGCATTGTCAAAGGCCTCAAAAATAACAAAGCTGTTGGAAATGACGACATACCAAGTGAAGTATTCAAGAATGCTTCCCACAGACTGACTGCACTTATGTCAAGGAGCTACCAAGAGAGGTAATGCATGTAACTGTGGTTCCTCTTCTGAAATGTAAAACAAAGGACCCTTCTGATCTAAATAATAATCACCCCATTGCTATTGCCACCTCAATTTCCAAGGTTCTTGAGCAGGTTATTCTTTAAGAGTTTAAATTCAAAGAGGGTCAGTTTAAATTCAAAGAGGGTCAGTTTAAATTCAAAGAGGGCCATGGAACTGAAATGGCAATATTTGCATTGAAAAAAACTGTTGAGTATTACAGATGTGTAGAGTCGCCTGTTTTCCTGTGTTTTTTAGACGCAAAGAAAGCATTTGATAGAGTAGACCATTGGACTTTGTTCAAAAAGTTATTTGAGCAAGGAGCCCTTCTTCATATTGTGCACTTGCTAGTATTTTGGTACAGGGAACAGGAATTCTTAGTGCGTTGGGGTAGTTCGAAATCGGCCACTCATCATTGTAAAAACGGAATTAGGCAGGGAGGTCAGCTATCGCCACTGTTGTATAACCTGTACACTGATGAGTTGAATTACCTTCTAAGTAGAGAAAACCAAGGGTGTCATGTTGCCAACTGTTGTGTTAACAATCTTAGTTATGCAGATGATATGGTGCTTTTAGCACAGACTCTCTCAGCATTGCAAAAGCTTCTTGATATCTGTAATAAATTTGCTGAACCTCATGATATTGTATAAAACACTGCAAAAACTGTATGTATGCTAGTTAGACCAAAGGGTCCTAGTTACTACCTATCGACTGAGATAAAACTAGGCGGTGTTGCACTGGATTACGTGGATGAATTTCAATATCTAGGGCTCATCGTCACAGCAGATTGCACAGATGACAAGGATGTTGCAAAGCAAACAAGGCGGCAAAATGCAGTTTGTAACATGCTGATACGAAAATTCTTGTTTGCACCAAGGGAAGCTAAAATCCAGCTCTTCAAATCTTATTGTTACCTGATTTATTGCAATGCACTGTCGAGAAAATACTTTCAATATAGCGTGAGGAAATTGACCGCGAGTTATAATGACACATTTAGACGGCTGATGCAGGTCCCTCGCTTGATGTCAGCGAGCAGGGTTTTTGCTGAAAACCAATCAGATCACATCAAGGTACTGTTCCGTAAAGCGGCACACAGCCTTATGACTCAAGTTATGAACTCCTCGTTGCAATCTGCTCTGGTGATGCGCTCGCTGCCTCGTCACTGTTAAGGCGATGGAGAGAATTACTATACGCATAGGCAGGATAGAGTTGTATGCCGTAACTTGTTCTTAGTTGTGTGCGGTAATTTTATAACTGTTCTCACTGTAACTCTTGAATAAGATGTCTCAATTGTAATACTATGCCCATGTTGGTTGTCAATAAAGATTTTATTATTATTATAATATTTACCAAGCCAACCAAGTCATTAATCGGTTGTGTTGAGGATGAGAAAGGCTGACATTGTTGCCGAGAGTAGTTGTGCCTAAGTCCCGGCCTTCAGGATTTAAGAAAGGCCTACAACAGGCAAGCACTGTGAAGGGTTTTGCCTTTTTGTGGAGTGGGCAAAGGATCTGTTGAAAGCAGTTCAGTTTCTATGACAGAAAAGCATGTGTCAGAGGGGGGGGGGAAGGCGAGTGATTGGTTCAAATTGATAAGGGGTCTGAGACATGGCTGCGTTATGTCTACCTGGCTGTTCAATCTCAACATGGATGGAGTGGTCAGGGAGGTACATGTGCATTGGGTCATGGCTTGGAAGTTCAATGTTTCAAGTATCTGGGCTCCTGTGTGGAGAAGACTGAACTAGTGGAAACTGAGGTGAAGTTGCAAGTGAAGGGTGTTGGATTCACTGAAGAGTACTGAGCTGTAGGACGTTGGGGATGAAACCATCTGTGCTGTACAAAACCAAGACTTAGGGAGTGGGAGCAGAAGAGAGAAGGTTGAATGTCTTCAGTATGGAATGTTTTAGGAGCATGACTGGAGTAACAGATACAGGACCAATTACAACATGGTTTGAATTAGAATGGGGATTGTGAAGAAGTTAGAGGACTGAGTTGATTCAATTGTTATGAGAAGGTTTAGGCACATGATGATGATGGATGGAGAGAGATTGGTAAAAAAAAAGATGGAAGCTGAAGGGAGTGGACATAGGTGTAGAGGTAGAACAAAGTTTTAGTGGATGGATGGTGTGAAGCAGGCATTAGGAAAAACTCAAGCGTGGCAGTAGCAAGAGAGCATGCATTGAGTAGAGAACCATAGTGAATAGATTATTCTTGAGTCTCAATGTGCTTTCTTGAATTTGGGATCTCGTTGAGAAATGAGATGATTGTGGGTGGGGTGCAGATATTAATAGGGAGGGTCAGTCATCATGACGCGGCAGGGGAAAACCACCACGCTGTCAGGACCTGCAGCTGACACCTACCTGAGACTGCACTTATGACCCGAGTGTGTGCTGTGGGTCTTCTGGCTAGATTCTGAAGTGCATAGGGCTAAATTTTGCAAGAAGCGCCTTGCTCTGGGCCACCCCTTCTTGGGGAAATTGGCCTGTGTTTGCAATCCATCTTGGTTCGGAACTGCAGTGGCAGTTAGAAATGACTCGGTTGCGTCTAGGACGTTTTTTTTTTGTATTCTTATCTGGGGAGCCTGGTGAGCTGTGTATTATGCAATAAGATTTATCAATGATCTGGGATGGGGGCTTGTGACGTTCTTTCAGGTTGTGCTTCTTTGGTGATGTTTATTTGATCAAGGTCTCATCTGTACCAGTCGCCTCCCAACACAAGTCATTGCAAGCTCCCAAGCAGAGCACCAAAAGCATTTATATTGATTCTGCTAGGTTCACACACCTTGGTGAGCAAGAACCTAGAAGAACAAGCACTAGCTTTGTATTTGCAGCATATGATGTTGACTGTTTCAAGGCATGAGCTAGAAAGAGTGCCTACAGCCTCCAGATTAATGAATCTAATAATCCCTTCCTAGAGGCTTCATGTAATATTGAGGGATACAAAGCATCTAAAATAATAAGAGATGTGGGACAGAATCTAGCAGGTGCAGGAATATCGCAATCTGAATTTAAATAATGTTCGACTTCTATCTGCCCTTCCATGGTGTGGGCCCATTGTATGTACATGGATGTTAGCCTGGGAGACGTCCTTAATAGGCTAGCCAACAGTTGGTTATGTGCTTCATCTCTCTAACATTGAGCTTTGTTTTACATATATACATATTCATGTGGGAGAGGGACAAAATGTATGAAAGTGCATAAAATGTATCCAGGTACCAACTCAACTCATGAATATGTAACCTATTTCATTCTTACTTTTTCATATATCCATGTGTGTACCTTTGGTTTATAATTTGTATGTATTGTTAGGAATACTTGGTTTAACTAGTTTCTCTGCACACATATTATAAACCAGACCAAATAAAGATTTAAATTGTTGTATGAATGTATCCTGTGCCTACAGAATCAGAGAGGGTCTAAATGCAGCAACATGAACAGATTATCATCTCTGCAGTGTGGGGTGGAGAAACCACTCCACATGCACGGATATTTGGGTTGTACACTTTTGTACAGTGCTATGTTTTCCCAAGAAATGAATTTTTCCAGTAGGATAGGTCAATGAGAAAGTTTTCTGTGTTGAACAGGGGATATAAGAAGACTTGTTGGGCTACTGTGAGCGCATTGCAAAACATTGGTATGGGTTACAGGCCAATTGCCACCTTTTGGGACTGGGGGCATGGTAGTGTATCCAGACCCATGTATACATCCATAAGGTGGTTGTTAGTATTTCATGAGTTTCCGGTGCTCAAGCGGTTGATGAACACTGACTTCTGTTGGAGAACTTCCCATTCTCCAACTGCAGGTTCAACTACAAGAATTTTTTGCCTGCTCTGTTGCCCCCAGTTGTTTGAACCTAGGTAAATGGACGCCAACAGCAAGCCTGGTCTCTAGTACAACCTACTTTGTCCATAGAAGCAGTGCCTCTGGGTAGATAAGGCAAGAGACCATCACTCACAAATCAATCATGTAGCTAGCTATATTTCACCAACAAATGTTTATCCCAGTAATGGTTTTGCACCTTTTGTTATGAAGAGATTGTATTTTGCAGGTGGACACATACTTGAACTACAATTTGCCTAAGTGTTATTAAACAATCATTTGTAGTAACATTAATGGTGAATATTTCAATCTTGCTGTAAAGTAGACTGTACACATCACTGAGTATTTACCATTTTGCAATAGGTTATGAATTTTAGGTTGATTACATTAGTGTGAATACAATAAAAAACTAATGGTCATGTATATAAATTGGTTGGATAATTTAATGAGAAATGAGTGTGAATGAGAAATGGGAAAGATACGAATGAGAAAGTTACAAAATTTAATGCTAAAACCTTACTTAGGCTGCACAGTAAGTTGAGCTGTTCGGAGTCTAGATACCAATAGAAACTCACCCCCTTTCTGGCAGCATGCCTGGGACGGAATTTAGTTCTGTGAACCTTGTGTCCCTTCTTCAGACCGCGGGCAAATTCAAATGGAAGAGGCATTGTTCTGGAAGGAGAAAAAAAAACTTATTTTTGGATGTGTGTCTTTCTAGTGAGTATCCAAATATATCCTGAGCATAGCTTTGACAAGGGTGATCCCAGCTCTTTGTTTAATTGAATGAATTGAAGCAGAATACATCTAGCACAACAATCAAAATTGATCATTGTAACTAAGTCATGCAAAGCAACTACGTTTTAGATTTCATGTTGAGCAGAAGCCATGGGTATCATTCCCTTAGACATGAGATATAAAAAATGGAAGACATACAAAAACAGCTCGTTAAACAACCTACCCTCTTCAAGATTATGAACTTTCTGCCCATGATACCTGACCAGCTTCATAGTAGGTTGGGTATCTCACCTTTGCAGCCCCGACAACAGGGCATGCGGGCATGGAAGGCAGTATACCTTAGCGCGCCAGCAATCTAAAGACCAACACAGTATCAAAACTGCAGCAGGGCGCTGGTCAGATTGCACTCAATAGGTTGACAAAAAAAACACTGAAGACAGCCAACAATATCACCCAACTGTCAAAACACAGAAACAGAACCACAAAATCAAATCTGCTATGCCTAGCTAAACTCGTACAACAACCCCCCCCCCTGACTCCTCAGCCAAAGTCTTCTTGGAGCCACAGAGGGAATTGCACTGCACCACATCAAAGGACTGACTGTTCCAGACCTGAACACAGCAAGGAAAAAAGAATCTGCGTTTATAGTTGGTCCAACAGCAAGGAACCACCAGCTTGAAAGAATGATGCGTGTGCCAATATCTGGAGCTTGCTCAAACAGAGCAGACAACCATGAATCCACAGAAGTGAAAAATCTTTGAACACGTCACCAGATCCAAACTCAACGACCTCCCCCTGACCAAAAACAACTGCAAAGCTCTCAGCCTCTCAGCAAGTCCACTCCACCCAGACCCTCTGTTTCCCTGGTCCGCCACCTCTGCATTGACTCCAAAAGTCTTGGATCCCCCAAATATTCCACACACAAGAGCAGTAGTCCAAGATGGGCCTTAAATGAGTTGTACACAAAGATTATGAAAACAGGGACCTTTAGACAGTAGAATGGAGCAGACTGGTTGCCAGAGTGGAAGCCTTTCAAACAACACTTCATATGGAGGTGAAATTGCAACCTTGAGTCAACAAGCACTCCCAAGTCCCTGCAGAAATCAACAAGCTCAAGTGCCATACCATTCAAATTATAAGCAATTCTATCATCAAGCTGCTCCGACTGAAGATGCCGCTGTAAAACGCATAAAAGACATTTGGCAATGTTCAGAGAGAGATTCCATGATAAGGAAATATACTGCACCAAATTAAGATCTCTCTGCAAAGAAGACACCCTGGCAAACTCAAAAAAAGTTTTGAGGTCATCAGCAAAAGCCTTCCACTAACAAGCCACTCCCACTGCAACATGATTAACATGCAACAGAAACAAGAATGGGCCCAGCACAGAACCTTGGGGCACTCCACTTGTCACTTCCCAAAAGTCACTGACAACTCTTCCCACAGATACACACACATTTGCTTTCCAATAAGAAAACTAGGAATCCAATCAAACAATCCACGATGAATATCCACACACCTTAGTTTAGCCAACAAAACAGAATGATTGACACACATCAAATGCCTTGGAGAAATACAGAAAGACCACATCCAACCTTACCATAAGTGAGCAACAGTTGATTCTCCTTGCTCATCCCCATCCTGAATCCCAATTGGCCGCCAGACAAAATGGCAGAATCTCCCAGAAAAAACACCACCTGCAACACAGTCGCTCCAGCACCTTACAACGTACAGAAGTGAGACTCACAGGTCAATAATTGCAAGGGTTGCTCCTTGCACCAGACTTGAAGGGAACAACATGAGATTCCTTCCAGGCCCCCGGCAAAACTCCTTGGCCCAAAAACTTCACAAATATCAAAGACAAGGGCAATGACAGCTGCCAAGAACATTGCTTTAAAACACTAGGGTGGATACCATCAGGTCCAGGGGCAGAAGATGAATCTAAATTGTCTAGAACCTGGGAGACTAACAGTCTCATTACACAAATCTCACCAAATTTTCCAGGAAAAAATTGATGTGGGGAAGGGCCAGCAGGATTAGCATCCCCAAAAGCAGAAAAAAAAAACACAAACAACTGACTCATGTCTCTCAGATCAACAACAACTTCACCTGATGGACGCTTCAGAGGACCAACAGAAGGACAGCCCTTTTTATTTTTTCTGATATAGGAGTGAAACATCTTGTGAGCAGAAGAGAAGTTAATGGACACTTCCTGTTCATACAACCACTGGCTGTGCAGAGAAAAATTTCTGTACTCAAAATTGAGCCTACTAAACTTCACCAAGGACACCAAAACCATCTCATGCCGCCTACCTATCTTCCTTGTCATAAGCTTGTACTGCGCCTAAGCCTGAAATCTCCCGATCATCAGCTCGCTAGGAGGGCCCCGCCACCCAGTTTGTACAATTTGGCTGGCAGAGCAGGTCAACATTCACAATAAATATTTGATGTGCATCTGAAATCTTGAGATGAAGCGCATGTGAAGACACTTTTTCAAATATTGCATGCGGAAACCATACATTGCACGTAAAGAAGTCTTTTAAACTATTTGTTATGCTACAATTTCTTGCACCCATTTTCCTCCATAGCATATTATTTCAAGCTGACACCAAGATTCCTAACCACTGCACATTATCTTCATTGAAAAACTAGTAATTTTTTTGACCAAAGAGTCTGGATCTTAGGCAGTTATTGAGGGAAACTAACAAAAACCAATAACCCATATTTTGACAGGGGAATAAAAAATTGGCAATTCACAATACAACACGCAATATTATTCAAAATGAAGTGCATCGGTGTTTGGTATGAATGCAACACTAGCTAAACTGTAATATTTAATTACACCTTGCATGGTTTGAAAGACAATCTAACATTACTGTATATTGACAATAGATGAAAACAAACGCAGACATCACACACTTTTAGTAAACAACTTTATGGAATAGACAGCGGAGTGGAAGCGCAAAATTACGCATCACCGGCATCAGTTGTATGGTTGGGAGATATGTGAACGATGTTGTTAGAAATGGCAATTTTTAATAAGAACTGACAATGATTGTTAATTATAATTTATAACTTCCATAAGAAAGAATATCATCTAGATGTTACATTCTGTTTTATAGGCGGCCTGGTTGGTGCAAGACGTTACTGTCTGTGCGGTCATCTCAAACTCAACACACGCGTATTTCTGGTCGGTTACGTGGCGTTTGCACCTCTAGTGCTCCACTGATTATATGTTTGCCACTATCTGACAGTAGTGCACGGTACTCTACAAACATACTCTGCTAGAGCACAGAAAGATCTAGATATGCCAATCTCAGCTTCTGAGGCACACGTCTGGTTAGGTTCTTAATATTTGGCAATGAAAAGGCACGTAATGTTCAACCCCGTGCATACTTGTGCAATCTGGCCTGTCACCAGCTTGGCCGCAAAGCAGTCTCGAGTGGGAACAAACCTTTCAACAAGCACATGGATTAACTGACAAACTATAATTCTCCTCCACAGTGTCGTAGAGGAACTTATTATGTCAGTCAACGTCTGTCAAAACCTCTCTCATACTCCTATCATCTCCACAAGACCACATGAGCATCTAAAGCCAGGATCAACTGGAACCTCATCCATCTAAAAACAATACTCAACCAAGCCAGGGGCATGGTGGCACCCCAGGAACGGAGGCATAATTGCCACAGATGACACCCAATCGTCCTTAGTAGTCAGCACCAGATCATGAATGGTGCCCGAATCAATAGAAGTACTTTCCCTCACCCAAAGTGAGTCCAAGAAGAGCAAAACGATCAAGAAACTTCAAATCGACTGGAGGCATATAATCATTATGTCTGAAAACCAATCCAACAGAATCAAGAACAACACCTCCCTACCAAGCCAAAATTCCAGCAGGAATTTGATCAGTTCAGCATTCTCCTCAGCCAAATAGGAGGGCAGACGGTAAGCCACCACAACTGAGACATCATGATCCAGGAGAGAAATGGCAGCAACATTGGGAAGACCTACTTCAACCGGCACAAATTTGAAAGTGTTTGAAACACAAACAAACTGGAATTGTTTGCAACACAAACAAACTCCATGCTTCTTCACTTCCCCCACTATATCTTACCTCACCAGCTGGAACCCCGGCAAATCAACAGAGGATGACTATGCTGATGTAGTAAACCACATCTCACACACACCAACCAACTCCAAGTTCCACTGCACCATTGGACCCAGATTGCACAATTGGGCACGGGGTTGAGAACATTATGTGCGCTTTCATTGCCGAATATTAGGAACCGAACCAGCCATGCGCCTCAAAAGCTGGGATCGGCAAATCTAGACCTTTGCGTGCGCTCGCAGCAGTATGTTTGCCAAGTTACGTGCGCCACTGTCAAGAGACACTGACATATATATACAGAACAGAGATCTAGAGGTGCGAGGCTGCGAGCGTCACGAAATAGACTGCAGAATTACATGTGTGTAGAGTTTGAGATGACCGCACATAGACGTAAGTGTCTTTCACCAACCAGGCGTCATACAAAACAGAATGTAACATTTAGATGATACACTTTCTTATGGTAGTTATAAATTATAATGATCAATACCTGTCAGTTCTTATTAAAAATTCCCATTACCAACAATGCTTAATTTTGTACTTCCAATCCGCTGTCATTTCCATGAATGTTGCAGCAAACTTGTTTACATAACGTGTGTGACGTCGATGTTCGTTTCCATCCATATTCAAAATGCAGTAATGTTAAATTGTGGTTTGAACCATGCAGGGCGTAATTCAATATTACAGTTTAACTATTGTTGCATTCATACCATACGCTGATGCTCTTTGACTTGACTGATATTGCCCGTGAATAGTCAATTTATTATTCTCCCGTCAAAAAATGCGATATTGGTTTTCGTTTGTTTCTCTCAGTAACCGATGACGATCCGGGCTGTTCGGTCACAGCGATAAGTAGTTCTTCAATGATGGTTATGCGAAGTGGTCAAGAATCTCGGTGTCAGTTCAAATTAATATGCTATGGAGGAAAATGCGTGCATGAAATTTTAGCACAACAAATATTTTGGAAAAATTGTTTACGTGCGATGTACTGTCTTCGCGTGCGATATTTTGAAAGGTGTCTTCACGTGCGCTCCATCTCAAGATTTCACGTGCGCTTCACATATTTCTTATCAATGTTCGCAAGCGCTTCCCGCCAAATTGTGCAATCTGGCATTGGACCAGCATAAGAGAATTGTCGTTCGAACCATGCAGGGCCTAATTCAATATTACAGTTTAGCTATTGTTGCATTCATTTCAAACGCTGATGCGCCATGACTTGACTGATATTGCCCGTTGTATTGTGAATCATCAATTTTTTATTCTCCCGCCAAAACAATGCGACATTGGATTTGGTTTTGTTTTTCTCAGTAACCAATGACGATCCAGACTGTTCGGTCACAGAGATTAGTAGTTCTTCAATGATGGTGATGCGCAGTGGTTAGGAATCTTGGTGTCAGCTTGAATTAATATGCTATGGAGGAAAATGAGTGCATGAAATTTTAGCACAACAATTTTTTTTGAAGAATTGTTAACGTGCAATGTACTGTCTCCGCCTGCAAAATTTTGAAAGGTGTCTTCATGTGAGCATCTCAAGATTTCACGTGCGCTTCACCTATTTCTTATCAATGTTTGCGTGCGCTGCCTGCCAAATTGTGCTATCTGGAACGCATCATAGCAATAACGCATCTGCTGTCCAGTACTGCTTGTGGCAAATGATGTCCAGCAATAACACCAGTCAGCATTGGTTCAACACAAGAATAAAACTTGTGACAATCTCATATTGACTTGTTTGATGGTGGCTTCCTGTTCAGGAGCTGATTCAAGCTGTTTCAAGCATTATCAAATGCTATTTCCCTCAATGTATCTCTTTCTTCGTCTTATACAATTTATAATACACTTGCGCATGATCTTCTTACAATTGCAAACCTCACCTGCACAATGCCCATCAGGTGCAGGAATAAAATCCAGTATATTGTCAAACAGTAAAACAGAGTGGACTCCCTTACCCACTCCCCAACTCAAAGAGATGCAAAGCAGTCATTTTTCTCGGGCAGTTGGTCAAATGTAGCTATAAATTGGGCACAAATTCACTATCCATTGATAAATAAACTGTGATAACCTCCACGACAACACAAACTTTTCAGTTTGCGTATTTTCACTAATTGGCTGATGAAAAGCTATAATCCACAGTTCAATCATCCAAGTGTACAGCCACATTTAGAATGAGAAACTTCTAAGCCCAAAAAAACATTGTCCTTCAATGAGCTGTGCCTGTACTATTCAAGAGCAGCATCTCCCAACAACATATTTCTTTTGCCAACCTTGCTCTCAGCAGATATAGTAGCACCCTCAGTAACTAAAATATTGACATGACATTTGAAGCCCAACCAGACGTGCAATGATCGATTAGCAAGGCTACACTTTGCACAATTTGGCAGGCAGTAAAAGCAAACATTGATAAGAAATATGTGATGCGCACGTGAAATATTGAGATGGAGCGCACATGGACCAGATTGCACAATTGGGCACGGGGTTGAGAACATAACGTGCGTTTTCATTGCCGAATATCAAGAACCAAACCAGCCGTGCGCCTCAAAAGCTGAGATCGGCATATCTGGACCTTAACGTGCGCTCGCAGAGTATGTTTGTAGAGTTATGTGCGCCACTGACAAATATATATAAAACGGAGAGCTAGAGGTGCGAGCGCAGCGAAACCGACTGCAGAATTACATGTGTGTTGAGTTTGAGATGACCGCACATAGACGTAAGCGTCTTTCACCAAGCCGACATCATACAAAACAGAATGTAACATTTAGATGATACTCTTTCTCATAGTAGGTATAAATTATAATTAACAACACCTGTCAGTTCATTTCAAAAATTGCCATTACTAACAAAGCTTCATTTCGCACTTTCACTCCGCTGTATTTTCCATGAATGTTGCAGCAAACTTGTTTTCATAATGTGTTAGACGTCTGTGTTCGTTTCCATGTATCGTCATAATGCGGTAATGTTAAACTGCCATTCGAACCATGCAGGGCGTAATTCAATATTACAGTTTAGCTATTGTTGCATTCCTACCAAATGCTGATGCGCTTTGTCTTTACTGACATTGCCCGTTGTATTGTGAATCATCAATTTTTTATTCTCCCGCCAAAAAAAATGCGATATTGGTTTTTGTTTGTTTTTCACAGTAACCGACAACGATCCAGACTGTTTGGTCACAGAAATAAGTCGTTCTTCAATGATGGTGATGCGCAGTTGTTAGGAATCTTGTAGTCAGCTCAAATTAATATGCTATGAAGGAAAATGCGTGCATGAGATTCTGGCACAACAAATATTTTAGAAAAATTGTTAATGTGCGATGTACTGTCTCTGCGTGCGCTATTTTGAAAGGTGTCTTCACGTGCGCTTCATCTCAAGATTTCACGTGCGCATCACAAATTTCTTATCAATGTTTGCGTGCGCTGCCTGCCAAATTGTGCAAACTGGCACACGGAGACACCTTTCCAAATATTGCATGCGGAGACAGTACATCCCACGTAAACAAATCTTCATAACTATTTGTTGTTGTCCTCCATAGCATATTATTACAAGCTGACACCAAGATTCCTAACCACTGAGCATAATCATTATTGAAGAACAACTAATTTCTCTGACTGAACAGTCCGGATGGTCAGCGGTTACAGAGAGAAACTATAAAAAAAACTATCATATTTTCTCGGGAGGATAAAAAACTGGCGATTCACAATACAACGCGCAATATTAACCAAGATGAAGTGCATCAGCGTTTGGTATGAATGCAACAATAGCTAAACTGCAATATTGAATTACACCCTGCATGGTTTGAACAACAATTCAACATTACTGCATTATGACAATAGATGAAAACAGAGGTTACACACATTATGTGAACAAGTTTGCCCAAACATTCATGGAATAGACAGCAGAATGGAAGTGCAAAATTATGCATTGTTAATAATGGCAATTTTTAATAGGAACTGAGAATGACTTAATTATAATTTATAACTACCATGAGAATGAGTATCATCTAGATATTACCTTCTGTTTTGTAGGACGCCTGGTTGGTGAGACGTTTGAGTCTATGTGCGGTCATCTCAAACTCTATACACATGTAATTCTGCAGTCTGTTAAGCAGTGCTTGCACCGATAGCTCTCCTCTCTCTCTCTCTCTCTCTATA
>SDVV010020906.1:0-13230 GCA_016164225.1 Gammarus roeselii | reverse complement strand
TCGATGCGAGCAAAATTAGTGTCACCCTAAATGGAGAGCTCTTGGAGGAAGTTCAGTGTTTTAAGTATCTGGGCTCCTATGTGGAGAAAACTGAACTAATGGAAACTGAAGTGAAGGCGCGAGTGAAGGAGGGATGTAAAGTGTTGGGTGTACTGAATAGTGTGATGAGCTGCAGGACGTTGAGGATGGAAGTAAAGAGAGGGCTATATGAGGTTGTCATTGTCCCAACTGTTTTATACGGAGCTGAGACTTGGGGGGTGAGAGCAGAGGAGAGAAGTAGGTTGAATGTTTTCGATAAGAATGTTAGAGGAGCATGGCTGGAGTGTCGCTGAGAGACATGTTCACTAACGACGTGGTTCGAATCAGAACGGGGATAGTAAAGAAATCGGAGGACCGAGTGGATTCGCGTGTTCTGAAATGGTTCGGACACATGGTGAGGATGGATGAAGATGGATTGGTAAAAAATGTGATGATGGCGGAGGCGAGTGGTCGCAGGCCTAGAGGTAGACCGAAGTTTGGGTGGATGGATTGTGTGAAGCAATCGTTAGAATGGAGGGACTTGAAAGTGGAAGTAGCGAGAAAGCGTGCAATGAACAGGCAGGAGTGGAGAATGCGTCAGTTTCGACCTCAAGGTGCTTTCCCTCTCGTGGCGTTTCGTTGTCGGGATGGTCTTGTGGGGGGGAGGGCAGCCATCATGATGCGGCAAGGGTAAACCAGTGAAAACTGTAGGGCCCTGCTGCTGACAACGGGTCCTCAGACCGCACTCGTGACCCAGAGTGTGTGTAGCGGGGTTACCTGCCGGACCCTATAGCGCAAAAGAGCTAAGTTGTGTCAGTGTGAGCGTATGAGGGTGTGAGGTGCGCCTTGCCGTCGGCCACCCCCCTTTCTGGTGGATTCGGCCTAGTGTCTGTATCTGTAAGTTGTAGAAGGTAAGTTTTGCGGCCCACGAGACGGTCGTGTAGCTTTGTTCGTGTTGAAGACCTGCCTAAGAACCCTTTCGAGGAATCTATGATGCGTCTGCGGTATTGCTTTTAATATGTACTATTCGAGGAAGTAGGTTATCATAAATGTGGGCTTGACATGAGCTTTCCTTTAAATTTTGTCTGGTAATCTCTCCTTACATTCAGTATTCATGGCTTAACTACTGCAATGAATATGTCCAAACACAAGTTAGATTTTTTTTTGCGTCCTTTTCTTCATGCAACCTTATTCTCTGAGATTCCTCGTCCCCCTCCTAGGCATTCGTTCGGTCCATGGACCGCACGGAATCTCGTCCCAACCGGACGGTGAACTCCCTTATTTCCCTTCAGACTCCTGCTCATCACCCTTCACTGTCTCTCCTTGTATCCCCCTATCCATTGGCTCCAGTGCACTAAAATACCTTGGTGCTCTGAATGTGCTCCATCCAACTGAATTTATTTGACTTTAATTTACCTCATTTTTCTCACATTTCCTTTACCTTATTTGTTCCGTTCTCGACCTCTATCCCGATAGTCATTGCGCGCCGGCCCTGAATTTTTCTCCTGTCGGAGGCTAAGTTCTGCCAAGTTGTGATATTTTAAGAATTTGGAGGCCTTTTAGCCGGCCATTGTAGCCGGGGCGTTAGAATCTTGCTACCATATCCACCACGTGTCGTAAGAGGCGACTGAAAGGGGGCCCCGTAACCGGGAGTAGAATCGTGCTACCGTAAACCCTGCGTGTCGTAAAGGGCGACTAAAAGGATTGGGGCGAAGGGGCTACGAATCAATTTCTCTTTAAGACCCTTCTTCAAAGACGGCAAGACAAGCGGGGGGCGGAGAGGCTCACTCCTCTCCGAACTCCATTGTTAGGGTCGCTGAATGTGTTTAGCTGTAGTACGAATGAGGAAAAGAGGGTGAGATGTGGTGTTGTGAGGAGGAAGTTAGATGTGTTGACGGTGAGTGGGACAAAATTGAAAAGTAAGGGCGAATGGGAGTTTGGTGTGGAAAGTGGAAGAAAGTCGGGTGTGGAGGAAGGTTTGGCACGACAAGGTGTGGTTTTGATATTGAGTGATCGGTTGGCTAGTAGCGTTACCGAGTAGAAGGAGGTGTCCTCAAGATTGATGAGGGCGAAAGTTAGGTTAAGAGCGTAGAAAGATGGGCATTTGTGAGTGCTTACAGACCTGGTAGCGAGAGGAGGGAAGAGGAGAGGGAACAATTCTGGACTGACCTGAGTGAGTGAATTGAGAGTTTTGGAGGTCAATTGAATGTAGTTGTACTGGGTGACCTTGATGCGAGTGTTGGAGTTGTTGTGGTGGAGAATGTGATAGGATGGTATGGCGTTCCCGGTAGAAATTACAGTGGAGAAAACCTGATAGGTCTGTGAATGGAGCAGGAGTTGTTGGTCGGGAAGAGTTTGTTCAAGAAGCGAGATATCCACAAGTACTCATTGGTAAAGATGGCCCGTGATGCAGTGGTGGAGAGAGCGCTGATAAATTTGGTTCTGATATCGAGGAGAGTGGTGAAGAGGCTGTTGGATGTGCGGGTGTTAAGAGACAGGGTGGAGGAGTGTCTGACCATCTGCTGGTGGAAGGTAGCAGGCGTTGAGGGAAGAATATGACAACGTGAGAGGACGGGACCTGAGAGATGTGGAGGAAGAATGGGATACGTTAATGAATGCGTCGCTGAGATGTGCGAAGAAGGTGTGTGGTGCGCGCCGTGTGGCCGGGTGCAGAAGGAAAGGTTGCGAGTGGTGGAACGAGAAGGTCGAACTGGTGGTGGCCCGGAAAACAGCGTTTGAGGAGTGGTTGCAGGTGGAGTCGGTGGTGGTTTATGAAAGCTAGGAAGAGAGGAGAAACGAGGTGAAGCGGGTGCTGAGAAGAACCAAAAGGGACGCTGATGCCAGGTGGGGCAGACAGTTGTGCCAGAATTTTGAGGAGAACAAAAAGATGTTCTGGAAAGAGGTGAAGAGGATGAAAGGGAGAGCCCAGAAATGAGGAAGTGGTGAAAGATCAAAACGGCCAGTTGTTGTTGGAAAGTGGTGATGTATTGAAGAGGTGGGCTGAGTGTTTTGATGAGTTGTTGAATGCCGAGGATGACAGAGAGGCTGACATTGTTGCTGTGGGTGGTGGTGCTCGGATGCCAGTTTCGGGAGAATGACTTAGGGCGCACATTACCAGGGAAGAGGTGCAGGAGGCGGTGGAGGTGATGAAAGCAGGGAAAGCCACTTGTTTGGATGGCGTATCGACCGAGTGCCTGAAGAAGGGTGGAGTAACGGTTGTCGAATGGTTGGTGAGGTTACTGAACTTGTGTTTTGTGGCAGGCGTTGTACCGATTGAGGGACGCAGTGCCTGCGTTGTTCCGCTATATAAGGTCTGAGGAGACTAAAATGAATGCTGCAACTTGAGAGGTAATAGTGTTATGTGTGGCTGGTAAGTTGTACGAGAGTGCTAAACAAAAGGATTAGAGACTACGGATTGCGCAATTGGAAAGGAACTGTGTGGCTTTAGGAGTGGTAGAGGGTGTGCCGATCAGATTTTTGCTGTGAGACAGGTCTGTGAGAAGTACATTGCAAAGGGAAAGGATGTGTTCTGGG
Source organism: Gammarus roeselii (assembly GCA_016164225.1). NCBI lineage: Eukaryota > Metazoa > Arthropoda > Malacostraca > Amphipoda > Gammaridae > Gammarus > Gammarus roeselii. The sequence goes on along the minus strand of SDVV010020906.1, from coordinate 9,678 downwards.
ACTTCTAGGATCTGGAGAAGGCATACGACAGGATTGACAAGGAAGCGCTGTGGAGGGTGTTTCGTTTGTATGGAGTGGGCAGGCATCTGTTGAAAGCGGTGCAGAGTTTCTATGTTGGCAGCCGAGCATGCGTCAGAGTGGGAAGCGAGGTGAGTGATTGGATCACATTGAAAGTGGGACTGAGACAAGGCTGCGTGATGTCTCCCCTGCTGTTCAACCTCTATATGGATGGAGTGGTCAGGGAAGTGAACGCGAGTGTGCTGGGTCGTGGCTTGGAGCTGTTTGAAGCGAATGGGCGGAGTTGGCAGCTGAGCCAGTTGCTATTTGCGGATGATACGGCCCTGGTAGCGGATTCAGAAGAGAAGCTATGTAGGCTAGTGTCTAAGTTCGGTAGAGTGTGTGAGAGGATGAAGCTTCGAGTGAACGTGAGTAAAAGTAAGGTAATGAGATGCTCGAGGACTCTATGCAAGCAAAATTAGTGTCCCCCTAAATGGGAGCCCAGATACTTAAACCCTCAGTGGTTTAAGTATCTGGGCTCCCATGTGGAGATAACTGGACTAGTGGAAACTGAAGTGAAGGCGCGAGTGAAGGATGGGTGTAACGCGTTGGGTGCTTTGAACAGTGTAATGAGCTGTAGGACGTTGGAGATGGGAGAAAAGAAAGTGCTGTATGAGGGTGTTGTGGTCTCAGTTTTGCCCTACGGAGCTGAGACTTGGGGGATGAGAGCAGAAGAGAGAAGAAGGTTTTTTGTTTCGAGATGAAATGTTTGAGGAGCATTGCTGGAGTAACGCTGAGAGACCGGATCATCAACGACGGGGTTCGAATCAGAACAGGGATTATGAAGTAGTTGGAGGACAGACTGGATTCGCGTGTTCTGAGATGGTTCGGGCACATGTAGAGGATGAATGAAGGGAGATTGGTAAAAAGGGTGATCAATGCGGGAGCGAGCGGTTGAAGGCCTAGAGGTAGACCAAAGTTTGAGTGGATGGATGGTGTGAAGCAGGCGTTAGAAAGAAGAGACTTGAATGTGGAAGTAGCGAGAGTGCGTGCAATGAACAGGAGTGAGTGAATAAAGGTTGTGAAGGGTTGATTTCAACGCTGCGGAGGCGAGTGGTCCATGCTTTCCCGCCCTTGGCATCATGTTTTCGGGATGATCGTGGGTGGGGGGGAGGGGGCCGGTCATTATGACGCAGCGAGGGTAAACCAGTGAAAGCTGTTGGGCCCTGCTGTTGACAACGGACCCTCGTACCGAACTCGCTACCCTGAGTGTGTGTTGCGGGGTTACCGGCCGGTCCCTTTAACACTAAAGGGCTAAGTTGTGCGAGTGTGAGCGTATGAAGGTGTGAGGTGCGCCTTGCCGTCGGCCACCTCCCCTTTTTGGAGGATGCGGCCTAGTGTCTGTATCTGTATATTTTTTTTGCGACACCTCATTCATTTTTGCTGTTCTCAGACATGACCTATTCTACACTGAGGGTAGATTTCATACATAGGATCCCTGTTTCCTGCCTCTCTTCACCTTTCCCTCAGCAGTTGCTGGAGTGAAATTACCCCAGTTCCTTAATGACGACTGCAAATCCTTGAGCCTCTGAAGCGGGGAGGTCGAGTGAGAACGCTCCTTGCTGCCAGTAGGGAAGTGCCTCAGTATGTTGCGTGTTACAAATTACTCTACCTCCAATCAATCCTTATCAAATTTATTCTTCGAGTCTCTTCTTCCTTATTTTCATTCTAATAGTTAGATTTCCTACCTGAGCGTAAATCTCCTGCATAGGATTCTGTTTGCTGCTGTCTCTTTTTGTTCCGGTGCTGGAGGATTTTAACTCGAGAGCAACAATCTAAAATTATGGGTACCTTTCTCAGGTAATATGCAGTCATTGATTTTGTTCTTTGAAAGGTACCAATTAATCTTTATTCTAGTTCCGTGCCAGTGGGCTCATCATCCTCGAAAAGAACTACTTGGAGGTGTACCCATACGACAAGTGGACCGATAAACCCATGCCACACTACGAGGTGAGAGAGGCATAGTATACAGCTCTTAATTTCTTTCAAATACACTGGTTGAGTAGCTACCACTTGGCGACATGTATTATTAACGACCAGAACTGGACTCCTTTTTTGTCCTCATCAGACTGCTCTTATTAAAACCGTCACCTTGTTAGAGTGGTGTGCGCATCTCCTGATGAAATTATTGCGAATTACTAAAAAATTATCTTGTATGTGCTAATGTTACTTGAAACACCAATACATAACTACTGACGTCCTTCCCCTTGCTGAAGCAATCTCGTAACAGATGCGTTTTCTGCAATGTTGTCGAGACGTCATAGTTGGTTTGAAGCCTATGATCGATTCGAGGACCATTTGGGCATCCCGAAGTTCTTCAGTTGAATCCGACACAGTCATATCATTATTGCCTTCTGCGTCAATCTCTCCAGCCTTTTTAAAGCTCCCAGCCCTTGTAAATTCAGCTTCACCTTCCTCGTGATAGTTAATCGCGTCTTCTTCCACCTGCCAGATGGGCTACCAGTTCACCCCTGACTTGGAGAAGGTGGGTGGACAAACCAGTCCCCCGTCCCTGCTATCCGAAGCTGACCTCATCGCGCTCATGGAGAAACATGGCATTGGTGAGTAGGGTGGAGAAACGACATGCCACGCTAAATCTTTTCTGGCAAATTTCTGTAGTAGATGCACTGGAAACGGAATTTTTAAAACCTTCTAAAAGGGTGTTGCCATTGTTATATCGGTTCTATCATTAGAGTGCTTGCATGCTTGTCAAAAATTGTCATAACACTTCGAAGGAAAAATGAATTACTCCAGTCAATTGTTATCTTACAGTTGCTCTGTGTAGCCGGTGCGCTAAAATCTTGTTACCGTATCCACCGTGTGTCGTAGAAGGCGACTAAAGGTGGCCTCATAGCCGGGAGTAGAATCGTGCTACCTTATCCCCTGCGTGTCGTAAATGGCGACTAAAAGGGGCGGGGCGAAATGGGCTAGGAATCCCTTTCTCTTTGAAACCCTTCCTCAAGGACGGCAAGACGAGTGGTGGAAGGAGAGGCTCATGCCTCTCCGAACCCCTTGTTAGGGTTGCTAAATGTACGTGGCAGTTGTACGAATAATGTAAAGAGGAAGGATATTGGTAAGATGTTCGTTCGTAAGGAGGAAGTTTGATGTGTTGGCGCTGAGTGAGACAAAATTGAAAGGTAAGGGAGAATGTGAGTTTGGTGTGGTACAGATACAGACACTAGGCCGCATCCCTCAGAAAAGGGGGTGGCCGACGGCAAGGCGCACCTCACACCCTCATACGCTCACACTCACACAACTTAGCCCTTTTGTGGTAAAGGATCCGGCCGGTACCCCCTCAACATACACTCGTGTCACGAGTGCAGTCCGAGGATCCGTCGTCAGCAGCAGGGCCCGACAGTTTTCACTGGTTTACCCCCGACGCATCATATTGGCCACGACCATCCCGACAGCGGGATGCCATGGGCGGGAAAGCACATCAGAACAGCGTCAAAATCAACCATTCACAACCATTCTCCACTCACGCCTGTTCATTGCACGCTCTCTCGTCACCTCCACATTCATGTCTCTCCTTCCCAACGCCTGCTTCACACCATCCATCCACCCAAATTTCGGTCAACCTAACACCCAACACTTTACATCCCTCCTTCACTCGCGCCTTCACTTCAGTTTCCACTAATTCAATTATCTCATATGGGAGCCCAGATACTTAAAACACTGAACTTCCTCCATGAGCTCTTTATTTAGGGTGACACTAATTTTGCTCGCATCGACAGTCCTCGAACATCTCATTACTTTACTCATACTGACGTTCACTCGAAGCTTCCTCCTCTCACACACTCTACCAAACTCAGACACCAGCCTTCGTAGCTTCTCCTCCGAATCCGCAACCAGGGCCGTATCATCAGCAAATAGCAACTGGCTCAACTGCCATACAAAACGCACATATTGATAAACAATACCTTAATCAAACGTAAAACAAATGTCTGCCCACTCCATACAAACGTAACACCCTCCACAGCGCTTCCCTGTATTTCTCACAAGTCTCATTGCAAAAAATCTGATCGTTGCTCCCTCTAGCATTCCTAAAACCACACTGTTCCTCTCCCAATTGCGCAGTCTCTAATCCTTTTGATCAGCACTCACTCGTACAACTTGCCAACCACACTCAACAGACTGATACCTCTCGAGTTGCAGCATTCATGTTTATTTCATTTGCCCTTATACAGCGGAACAATGCAGGCACTGCCCCACTCAATTGGTACCACGCCCGCCACAAAACACAAGTTTAGGAACCTCACCAACCATTCGACAATCGTTACTCCACCTTTTTTCAGGCACTCGGTCGCAATGCCATCCAAACCAGGGGCTTTCCCTGCTTGCATCACCTTTACCGCCTCCTGCACCTCTTCCCTGGTAATGTCCGGCACAAGTCTCTCCCAAAACTGGCATCCGAACAACAACACCACCACCACCCACTGCAACAATGTCAGCCTCTCTGTCATCCTCGACTTTCAACAACTCATCAAAATTCTCGGCCCACCTCTTAAGTACATCACCACTTTCCAACAACAACTGGCCGTTTTCATCTTTCACCACTTCCTCATTTCCGGTCTCTCCCTTTCTCACACTCTTCACCTCTTTTTTTTTTACCAGAACATCTTTTTGTTCTCCTCAAAATTCTGGCACAACCGTCTGCCCCACGTGGCATCAGCGTCTCTTTTGGCTCTCCTCACCACCCGCTCCACCTTGTTTTTCCTTTCTTTGTAGCCTTCATATGCCACCACAGACTTCACCTGCAACCACTCATTAAACGCTCCTCTTTTCCGTGCCACCGCCAGTATAACCTCCTCGTTCCACCCCTCTCAACCTCTCCTTCTGCCCCGCCCACACGACACGCACCACACACTTTCTTCGCACATCTCAGCAACGCATCTCTTAACGTCTCTCATTCTTCCTTCACATCTCTCAGGTCCTGTCCTCTGACGTTGTCATATTCTTTTTTCAACGCCTTTTGGAACTCCTCAGCTCTGCTTCTCACATTCAGTTCCCTCACTTTCACTACCTCTCTTCCTCCTTCGCTCTTTTGTTGCATTCCCACCTCTGCTCCACTCTTAATCTAGCTTCCACCAGCAGATGGTCAGACACTCCTCCATCCTCCCCTCTCAACACCGCACATCCAGCAGCCTCCCCACCACGCTCCGCGATATCACCACGAATTCCATCAGCGCTCTCTCCACCACTGCACCACGGGCCATCCTAACCCACGTATACTTGTGGATATCTCGCTTCTTGAACAAACTGTTCCCGACCACCAACTCCTGCTCCATACACAGAACTATCAGGTTTTCTCCACTGTCAGTTGTACTGGGGACGCCATACCTTCCTATCACATTTTCCACCACTGCATCTCCAACTCTCTCATTAAGGTCACCCAGTACAACTACATTGAATTGACCTCCAAAATTCTCAATACACTCGCTCAGGTCAGTCCAGGATTGCTCTCTCTCTCTCCTCCTCACTCCTCTCGCTTCCTGGACCATATGCACTCACAAATACCCATCTTCCTACTCATAACTTAACTTTCACCCACATCAAGCTTGAGGACACCCCCTTCCACTCGGTAACGCTACTAGCCAACCGATCACTCAATATCAAAACCACGCCTTCTCGCGCATAACCTTTCTTCACACCAGACTTTCTTCCACTTACCACACTAAACTCACATTCTCCCTTATCTTTAGATTTCGTCTCACACAGCGCCAACACATCAAACTTCCTCCTTACAAACATCTCACCAATCTCTCTCCTTTTTAAATCATTCGTACTACAGCCACGCACATTCAGCGACCCTAACAATAGGGTTAGGAGAGGCGTTAGTTTGCCGTCTTTGGGGAAGGCTTTTACAGAGAAAGGGATTTCTTGCCCCTTCGCCCCGCCCCTTTTAGTCGCTTTTTACGACATGCGGTGGATACGGTAGCAAGATTCTAACGCCCCGGCTACAAGGCTGCAAGTTCGTCAAATCACATGATTTGGTTAGGTTGCGAAACATGAAAAGACAGAAGAAGTATAGCTACCATTAGTTGTCAGCGTACAGCATTGCCGTATGGAGCAGCTACGTTGAACCGTAGTCGCTCGTACTGTACGTACCAATTTAAATAACATTATCTAGACGCATTGTCAAATGACTTGTCCGGAACTTCTTAGCGCACATCGGGCAAGGTTATTGAAGAGTATATTACGATAATGTATTTTGTTCCAGAAGCCCAACTTGTAGCACAACTTGAAGGACATGAATGCCTAGAATATAAGTTAACGAACAGGTGATATAAACTATTCGCGGGAACAAGCCTGCATGATAATATTTCGTCCCCTTCTAAGACTTCGCTACCCCCGCTAAGTGTAGAGTGTTTATTTCTGATCTCAAAACGTCATTATCATCGATGAACATCCCATTAAAAGATTATGATCGTGTCTTCCTATTTGTACGAACGGTTAAACATCAATGACATCTTATGTAAGGCTAATATGTTAGGTTGATGCAAAGCTGGTTGCACCAGAGAATTTATATCAGTTGTTCCTTCCTGCTAGTTCATGCTAGCTACATTTATCACTCCTGATTTTGTGTCCAAAGGCGCGAGGAAAGTAATCGCTTTTTTGCGTAACGTTGAAACACCTAATTTATTTAGATAATACAAATATCATTGATATAAAATAGATTATAATCACTCGAAGAAGTAAAACGATTACGTCACGTCAACTTGAATGATTGTACTCATTCTATGCCGCTGTTCTACATTTCAGGCACTGACGCCACCCACGCTGAGCACATTGAGACGATCAAGGCTCGCTCGTATGTGGGTCTCCAGGACACACGGTTCGTGCCCGGCACGCTGGGCATGGGCCTCGTCAACGGCTACGACGACATGGGCTTTGAGATGTCGCGGCCACACCTCAGGGCAGGGCTCGAGGAGGACCTCAAAGGGTGAGGCGTCGTAGCCTCTTGCTTCAAAGAGACATTAGCCAAGGGAAGTTTGTTGGAAGTTTATTTTTATCGCAGACTGAGGCTCATTCAATGGTAAATGGAACTTCGTGTCGAGTTTGCTTATGGGATTAGTGTTTCAAACTTGCCGATGAAGTAATTCTTGCTTATGGAATTAGTGTTTCAAACTTGCTGATGAATTAATTCTTTCAATCAGGGTTTCTTCTGATTCAAATTATTACACAATGATGGAGGATCATCTAAAAAATTTGTTCGCTTTCTTTGAACCATACATTAATTTTTGTAAGGTACTGTACAGTTATACAGACAGATACACACTAGGCCACATCCCCCAGAAAGGAGTGTGGCCGACGGCAAGGCGCACCTCACACCCTCATACGCTCACGCTCACACAACTTAGCCCTTGCGTTGCAAGAGAAAATTATGGTTATTCTTTATCAGGAAATCAAAACGATGGTTTCTCCTCGTGGGCTTACCTAGTTATAAATTTTAGTGGCTCCATGAAATCTCGAAATGTTTCTTGGTTAATTGTAGAAATAAAATTTAGATGAAGGTCTCAGAATTCTGTATCGTGAGCTTTCTATCGCTACTACACAGTAGCAAAATTCAGACGATCATAATCTAAAATTATTAACCAATTTGCTTATGCGGCTGTCCATTGGCAGTGCATAAATAAGTTGAGAGAGAAACCATGAATATGTCGGCAAATTATTCCCCTCCTGTAGTTTATGCTGAATGTTGAGTGTTGCCGTTCCTCCCTCCCGCACAGTATCTGCGAAGGACGCAAGGATCCCGCGGTAGTGCTGCGGGACCAGGTGCAAAAGTACAAAGAAGTGTTTGAAGAGGCCATGAGACAGGTCAGTATCCAAGAAACGTATCCATTTGAATACTTGGTTAGCAGGATTAAACGTTATACTGGGTTGTGTTTAGGGAAGCATTGCGAAAGCCACGAGGGGGCATTTTTTTAGTTGGACATTGTCAACGGTGGTGATATCGCTCTTCCTAACCTGAGTGATATCACTCGTAGCCTTCCGTTTTTTTACCGCAGAGCAAGTTACTTGAAATTGATGGCTCAATGAGCTATGACTATGTATTTTAATTTCTGCTGGATTGTTTATAGACTGCATTTGGGTAGTACGAGCTTCGTTCATAATATATTGTAATATTGTTATATTTAAAAGGTATTGACTGCCTGAGGTGACAGTTTGTAGGCTGTTGAAGGTCCCAATGCAACCTATTCCCTTCTGATTGTCCTTTTCGTCTCTGGGTTAGGCCAGTAAGTTGGACAGTGCTTTAGCCACTCTCCTGAATGAAGCACCAGCGCTGGATCCTGGACCTGCTGCAGATCACCTGCCCTCCTTCGAACAGGTAAAAGCGCCATTGCTGACATGAGAATACCCTAGCTGATTAAACTATCCTTCTTGTTCTAGGTGGTTTAATCCATTAATCGCATATGGACCAGGCGTGTTCTTCTATTTACACAGCTAGTTATAGATACAGACGCACGGCTGAATCCCCCAGATGGGGTGGCGGACGGCAAGGTGCACCTCAAACTCCTCTCATGCACTCGCACACATTCCAAAACTTAGCTCTTCAATGCTAATTGATCCGGCCAAGACCACACAACACACATTTTGGGTCAGGAGTGAGCTCTGAGATGAGGGTCAGCAACAAGGCGCTTTAACTGGCTTACCCAGGGTTGCTGCATCATAATTGCTGTTTCCTCCCCCCACCTGACGCAAAGGGTCGTTATGCGCATTAGGGCTGAGTCAGAATTCATCAATTCACAACCATTCTTTATTCACGCCTGTCCATTGCACGTTCTCTCGCTTCTTCAACACTGATGTCTCTTGCCCATCAAGCCTGCTTCATGCCATCCATCCACCCAAACTTTGATGCATTACTTGAGCCTTCGTCCACTCACCTCCGCTTTCATCACTCTATTCACCTATCTCCCATCATCCATTCTCACCATGTGCCCGAACCACGTCAGAACTCGTGAATCTACTGTCCTCTAACTTCCTTACTATCCACGTTCTTATTTGAACAACGTCATTATTGATTCGATCCCACAGCGTCACTCCGGTCAAAGCTACCTCTCTAACACTCCATTTCGAAGACATTCAACCACCTCACTTACGAACTCCCCGCACCCCACGTTTCAGCCTCTTCATCCCGAAGATATTCAACCTTCTCACTTCTGCCTTCCCCGTCCCTTCACATTTCAACTCCGTAGAGCACAATTGGGACAACAACCTCCTCATACAGCCCTCTCTTTGGTTCCATACCCAATTTCATACAGCCCATTACACTCTTCAGTGCACCCAAACTTTACACCCTTCCTTCATTCTCGATTTCACTTTAGTTTCCAATCGACCAGTCTTCTCCACATGAGAGATCAGGTACTTAAAACAGGAACTTCCTCTACTAACTCACCATTTAGGCATTACCTGATTCCGTCGTCCCATCGTCATTGCTCCCCTAAAGCTAATGGTTCACGGATCGCCCGGGGTGACGATCCAACCCGAGGGGGGGGGATAAATACGTTATTTCCTGCTGTTAAGTCCTTCTATTTTTCACACTTCACTATCTCTCCTCTACCCTATCCTGCATATACTTTTACCTCGTTTACTTCATTTACCTCATTTGTTTGGTTACAG
>SDVV010020905.1:0-13230 GCA_016164225.1 Gammarus roeselii | reverse complement strand
AAAACTAGCTTCATTAAGATTGAGTTTCTCATTTTCATTTAACTATGAATTTTGTTTTGTATGATCGTCACGTGATCAAACAACTCACAATTTCCGTCTCGAGTGACCTTAGCTGCGTAGTTCAGGCAGGGATGGATGATGTCATTGAGCAACGCTTTCTCACACTTCCCCCATATGGTCGGGTAGTAATTTAAAAGTGAGCAGATCAGAGCATTGATTACGAGAAGCCTTGATTTAAAATCACTGCCCGGCGGTACAGGCCTCATTGGCAGCATGTAAGCCGGGCTTTGAGATTATTCGGGGCCCAATTATTAATGGCTATATTAATAATGGTGCTGAGTACACCTCTCGTCTCATGTGCTGATTTGTCTCTTTCCATCATCGATCTTCATTGCAGGGGCTGCATTTGCATCTAGTCATGCCGTGGCGTCTTATAAAGATTTAAAGATGAAATTTCATGTGGCAGGATCAGAAATAAATATATGTGCTCGGGAGGAGGACTGATCGCTTACCAATAAGGCCTCCTTTACCAGAAGTTCCTTTAAAAGAATACAAATATGATACCTTGTCTTTATCTCCAGTCGTTTTTTCAATTTTTTCAAATCTATTAAATTGAAGCGAAGTTGTCATTGGATACAAACAAAACCACGCAGCAAATTTATTTTAATCTAAAATAAATCGAAAATAGCTTCAAAACAGAAATACTTTTATTTAGAACTCCATCAACTTTCAACAGGCTGACTGCAGCACCAAATAGTGCGTAATATTATCGATCAACTGGCGGCCAGCCAGTATTAATTGACACGCCAGAACAGGATCGAATGGGTTTAGCTTGTTAGTGGCGGTAACGAGACGAGGCCGTGGAGTAGACAGACAGGCTGGTGTTATGTAAAAGGGATATTCTTCGGAACGGGCGCAATGTATCAGACATGAAGTATGAGAAATGGACTCACTGCCCTCCGTGGGAACCCGTCTACTTCATATTAATAATGCAGATACAGTGCCCGAGACAAGTGATTTGAGGCTGCTCCGAAGTGTTTATTAACTTTCACCCATTGCTCCTCAAATTCTGTAATGTTCTTAATTTGAACCGTGTTGTATATATTGATCTAGAACTGTCATCTGGAATTCTTGGTATTCTGCTCAGCGGTGTTCCCACTCGGTATATGTCGGAGCCTTGCCAACGACCTATTTCTGTGGTAGAGTTCCTAAGCAATGTAAGCCTGAACATTGGGAGAAGTCCTCGTTCAGAACAGGAGTCGTCTCTGTGGTTAGAAGAGTTTTCCCTTTTCCCGTCATGTGGAACTCAGATACTGTCAAGTTTTGCCTTGTGGAATCTGCTTGACCAATCTGTATTTGATGGTGACGGAATTAGCTGAAGTGAGTCGTGACTATATCGATTTTTTAACTGATCTTTCAACGATTTCCTTCTTTAGTTTCTTCCCCTGCGTTCTTTCGTCTTTCTCCGCACTGGCCTGATGGATTGGAAGTCTGTTCAACCGCCATCTCACTCAGTAAGTAATCGTAATTACTGCTATGGCATTCTATATCTATTACAAGTTTCTCATATCATAAAAGCGATACCTTTCTACTCAGCTAAACATGCTGTGTACGACTTGCTAGCTCGCCTCATGTTGAAGATTTGTTTGGGCAGCCCTGATTCGCTTGGGCCACCCTGATTCGTTAAGGCTACCCTGATTCGTTTGGGCCACCCTGATCCGCTTGGGCCACCCTGATTCGTTTGGGCCACCCTGATTCGTTTGGGCCACCCTGATTCGTTTGGGCCAACCTGGAATGTGTCTGTTCTCAATACCTAATAGTCAAGGGTCCTGGTCTTTGATGCAGTAAAGATAAGGAGTTTGGCTAGTCGACCTCTAAATTACCAATAATAACAAACATTCTACGGAGAACTGAACAGACAGATATATGGTAATCATAGAATGATGATACCGTATTCCAAATTACGCTTACTATTAGTTACAAAAAAGACTGCCCAACTCAGAGTATCCTGCTTGGCACTATCACATCTGCTGCCCTTTACGAATAAAACAATTGAACGGCAAGAACAGCCCATGAAGTAATTGGACATCATTATTTCTGTTATCATTGTTTACAGAGCATAATACACCGCCATAAGACGAGTTTGCTCCGATTTAGTATTGTTTGGATGATCATTATTGCTGTTATCATTGTTTACAGAGCATAATACACCGCCATAAGACGAGTTTGCTCCGATTTAGTATTGTTTGGATGATCATTATTGCTGTTATCATTGTTTACAGAGCATAATACACCGCCATAAGACGAGTTTGCTCCGATTTAGTATTGTTTGGATGATCATTATTGCTGTTATCTTTGTTTACAGAACAATATACGCCGCAATAAGACGAGTTGTCGTCGATACAGTATTGGGGCGTCTCTGGATTCAGTTTTTTTATGAATGGTGATTGAAGCCGGGATAGTTCTATGTTTCTTTGTTCATTTTGTATCCATTCTCGTCTGCTCATCCTTCTCAATCAATCGGCCTCATCGTAACGAATAAAATGAAGAAATTTCTGTAAGCAGAGAACCTCGCCTTCATATTTCGTATTTCGCGCTAGCAATGAGAATGGAACCACTTGCCTAGTTGGATTTCAGGTTGAATTGTGCTTGACATTTGCTTTACCAATATCGGTTCGTGTTTCTTTGTCTGCACGGATGTACTTCGGTTACTTTTATCTGCAATAATGTAAAATATTACAGCGATTACTTCGCAGTATTAACCTCACGTTCAATCGTAATGTTTTTAGTTAGGTAGTGACCTCTGTTTGAGATTAAAATGATGGAAGATTGGTCATCCACCTCATCCACCTCATCTCTAAAATACACAGAGCAATCATCAGCGGTCCTGCCTTCGTCATTTCGTCGCCCCTCAAAAATTGAAGTAATTCCTTGCTGATTCCCATATTCTTCGATTTGCTGGGAATCGGAATTCAATAGTATGGTGATCCCCTACTTTTTCTTTAACTGTTACAAGTTCTACTAATTGTTCTCCAGACAATAAAACAAAGTCTAGGATGTTTTGCCCTCTGGTTGATTCTTCCACGTACTGTTTAGGTTATTATCATTGAAGAGTCGTATCAACCTGCCACACTGTATTTCAGACTCGAGGGTTATCCAAAAGGTGACGAATAAGTTAAATTGTTATTTTAGGGTTTTGGTATGATAGTACAATTTTCAGTGTTACCTTCAGAGGACATAATGTCTACCTGTGTTCCTACCAAATTGTTTTTGTTTTTACCTTGCGAAGTATTGGTCGAAACATTCATTTGAAATTAGGCACTAATCCTCCAACCCTTATGCTTGAAGATGGCTTGTCGTCACTGAAGGTCCTGGGTCATCAAAATCCTCTTCCTGGTAATTTCGTAAATTCACTTCCAGCTACGATTCGTCGATTTAAATTATATCATATTCGTTCGTTCCACAATAGCTTGGAGAAAATCCATCATGGGCATTAGTGACAGCACATTTCCTAATAAAAATGTTATTTTCTCCCCTCCCCTCTGTTTTAGCGACGTGTATTCATTTGTTTTAGCTGACAGGTTTTATGTCGAGCTGCGCCGAGAACCACTCTCTTCACTATCATAAATGCCTCTGTGGCACGACACAGTATTTTTGTCATGGATTTTTCTTGCTAGCTGAATGAGTTCTTGCTAGCTGAATGAGTTCATGCTAGCTGAGTGAGTTCATGCTAGCTGAATGAGTTCATTCTAGCTGAATGAGTTCATGCTAGCTGAATGAGTTCTTGCTAGCTGAATGAGTTCATGCTAGCTGAATGAGTTCATGCTAGCTGAATGAGTTCATGCTAGCTGAATGAGTTCTTGCTAGCTGAATGAGTTCTTGCTAGCTGAATGAGTTCTTGCTAGCTGAATGAGTTCTCGCTAGCTGAATGAGTTCTCGCTAGCTGAATGAGTTTTTACGTGCTAGCTGAATGAGTTCATGCTAACTGAATGGGTTCTTTGCTCGCTGAATGAGTTCTTGCAAGCTGAATGAGTTCTTGCAAAAAATAATGAGTTCTTGCTAGCTGAATGAGTCTCTACGTGCTAACTGAATGAGTTACGTCGTTTCCCGCTATTCTCTCTATGTTCATCATCCATCGACTATTGTTGTAATATTCTTAACTGATGTCCCTAGACCCCCACCCTCCTCCAAAAAGAGATATAAGATTATTCCTACCAGCAATATATTTATAAACAATGAACTAACAATTAGTGACCAAAACATACATACAGTCATCCATATGAAAAATACGTATATATTTGTTGGGGCCTTACCCCCCCCCCTCCAAAAAGGAGGTATAAACATTTTCCAACCAGAACAGAACAAATTTTTAACGAACCACAGTAAGGAACCAAGTAAGCTATCTAAAGGAAAAATATATATAAATACGTATATAATATAAACGATAAAAACAATATAAATATAAATGTACCTAAACACAAAACCATCGGAAAAACATTCGACAGCTGGGGCCGAAAGCCCACCCGCCCGTTTGCACCAGTCCGTCCGCCGTTTGCAATCGCGTCGCCAGATCTGCTTCCGGTCCCGCTCACATGGGCGCAAAAGTAATTAGCTACATCTTCACTTTTACATTGCCCGATTGAAATAATTGCGTTTCATAGTACTCATAACTACTGAGTGCGTGTACTTGTGTTACATAGCTGTGTACGAGTGATGTGTGTGCTGTTTGTTGCCCGAAAAGTGTGGTACTTATATAAAAACATGTCATGACATTCTATTTCTGGATTGTTTCAATAAATTATTTGATTTCATACATTTTGACCTAATCGACATATGCTCGGGAGCCGAGTTCCCACTCACTAAGCCGATATACTCCTCACTGCGTGTTCTTCTTCCTGCCAGTGATGTCAAACATACCAGCATGCACTGATATTGATCTCACATACTCCCCCCATTCGACATTTCTCAAAGCCCCGAGCCTGTCCTTCATTAATTTCGGTTCTGCAGCGAAATGTTCAAATGAGATGTAAGGAATTCCGCAGGGATGCTTGTCCTCACAAGGCAGAACAAATGCAGCTGTTTAGCATTACGAGCAGCGAAAGGATCTTTGTTTATAAGCAGTTGGGCGAAGGGTCGTCTATTTGGACTTAGCTGGAGAATGATGTTTCACTAGGATATAATAGCATGATTCGTAACGGCATCAGCAACGTGAGTGGGGCGATTCTGCTCATAGTAAATAAATAACATATTTTAATTTTATTTTCAAAAAGTTAAATGCTCTTGTTTAAGACACACATTCGCAGTTAGAAATAACATCTTTGTGCTGTCAAAATAGCTGTGGTCTGCTTCATCAAAACCACGGGGAGACATCGGCATTTTCCTTCTGGAAATGTACTGACCTCCTGTACACAAATTCATAAAAAAATTATCCAAGGTATATAATATTTACTTTGTGATATGACTCGATGCCTTTTGACCGATCAAGAATTTGCCTGAAATTATGACCCAAAGTTATTTAAATTGAATATTTTATCATTGCCACAGTGCGCGCACCACCACATTGCGGCATAAATACAGTGCGATCATTACCACAACGCGCGCATTATCATAGTGCGCACTTTACCACAATGTGTTTTAATAAAACAAATACCATAGTGCCATATATTCTCTTATTTAACCTGTGTTCGCGAGGGGAATATATTTCAATGAGGGACGCTGTAATTATGCAGTGAAAGATTAACTTAGATAATGAGCGGTTTCCCGTTCATGAAATGATGTGTTCCTTGCCTACCTCCTTCAGCTCATTCAGTGGTCCATGTTGTAGCATCTTTAGTAAATTTCATTGATTCCCATTCATTAAATTTTGAGAACAATGAATCCACCTTGTTTTTTGGTCTCCCAAGTGCTTGTCCACAAACTGCAATAGAAGGAAACTAGCTGAAGAAATTTGCATATTAAACAAAATACTGATCACGAAACTCGGAAATCATAGGACCATGAGTATTTTAAAAGCCTTTCGTTCACCTGATTAACTCATTTCTCAGCGATTCCATACGTATTCAGATATGTCAAAAATATGGCACTGTGTGTAATGTGCATTTTATGTATGAAATGTGTGCTCTCGGTTTTAGTTGGAGGATCCAAAACCTAAGGGATGCACAAGCTCTGAGTTTATCTTTGACATTTTATGAAGGTCGTGCATGTGCTTTGAGAGATGTTCTCTGTCTAACGTTATACATGCGTCTCCAATGCTGAATGCTTTGAGAGATGTTCTCCGTCTAACGTTATACATGCGTCTCCAATGCTGAATGCTTTGAGAGATGTTCTCTGTCTAACGTTATACATGCGTCTCCAATGCTGAATTAGAAAAGCTTATTTTTTGTTGAAAGACACCTCTCGGAAATGACATATAATTATGTTAGCCTCCTCCTGCTCTCAGCGTGCATAAAACAAGAGCCGAAAGGAAATTAGAAATGGAAAATTGTGATGCTGGGTATAAAAAGGTGTTAACATTTCTTCTCTGCCCTCCCCATTTTGATAGGGCCTGCTGTAACTCGACACCAATTGGGCTGCTCATCGGGGACCGCCTGACGTAAGAGGAGCAATCATTTGGACCGGGCTTAGACCAGTTTACACGGTCCTAAACGCTTCCCCTGCTGTAGTTGATCAGTTGATTTTGTTTGTTATTAAATACATGGCAAGTGGCCAAAGGAACAATGACGTCGTATGTACAAAAAAGAGTTGTCAAGACTTTGGTACATGGGATAGGAGATCGTCGAACTGCTCTGCAGTGCATAAAATTTGCATAAAGAACGAAACTTGACTTAGAAAAACTCAATTAAATAATGACATCACAGGTCACAGTTTTGTCACATCTCATTTCTCAGAGTAGAAAATACGATCGCCTTCTTGACCACTCCTTTAGGTTGGGTATTAGCATCCTTTTTGGATAGTCCAACACAAAAACTCGAAAATTCACAAAGTGAAAGCTTTTAAAAATATTGAATATCTGCATTTATGTTCTCGCCCCTATTTTACCCGCGCATGCTCTACCTTAAGGTGCTCATTCTTCAGTTATTTATAGGTGCACTGCCCCGGTCAGGAATCCATCGCTCTTTCGTCGAAAAATGTTTCGGCCGCCTATTTTGATATGGCCTGCCATAAATTGACACTGATTGGTCTGCTCATCGGGGACAGCACGCACGAGGTGCCATCATTTGGACCGGGCTTGGGAGCAACAGGACAGACGTGAAGAACGTCAAAACCGTGATTATTGATTTCTTCAGGTTCAATATCAGCTGCCGCGACATAATTTCTTTGTTTAGATATGTCTTTATTTGACTTCTACCTCAGAGGTATGAAACCATTTGTTCCCTTTAAAAACTGCTTTCGAGATTATCATGGATGAAATCGACTCATCCTGATCAATACATTTGTCCAATGGTCTATAAATGAACATTCAAGAAAGAAACGGATACCTTAGAAATTGGCCAATAACAAATTAATAAAATAATGCCGCTGAGTTCCCCGACATAAAACAGTAAATTTTAAAATAGTTTCGAAAATAGCATGATTTCTGGGATGATTGCTTGCGCCTCGAAAATTCGTTAGGTGTGAAAAAATTGAACATATTCGCTAGAAATGAAAGTTCCTGACACGGCACAAATATGTTATTTAGTAATTATGGCTACTTACAACAAATGTGCTGAATAATGATAAATGGTGCGTCGATGGGAAAACCATTGAGATGTATTGACCATATTCCATTCTAGTTATTGTGTAGTGAACACTAAAAATATACATTCGTTTGACGTATCAAGGGGCGTTAGTCTGACGATTTTAGGGAGCTGGGAAACTTTGAAAATGCAACGAAACTTCGTATCACATGCAAGAACAGCGGATGCATGTGATACTGAAATTTGATTCTGTATCACATTAATAAGTTGTTCTGACTACTATCGCTCTTTCTTGCGACTATTTTAGAGTCCCCAGCTCATGCTCTGATTCCACTAAGTTGCATATGTTATCTATTCCAGCATGACTGTCGACTTGGCCGGCAGTACTTGCTATACATCGTTTGCGGTTCATCGCAACAAAAGTCAGACATGGAAAGAACACTTCATAGACCAGTTTAGGCGGTCCTAAATGATTACTCTACTGCAGTTGACCTGTTGATTTTGTTTTTTCTTAAACACATGATAAGCGGGATAGCATATCGTAGTCAGCTGATCGCACAACAATTTTAGCAGAAAAATAAACGTATGCAGGACTACATGTTGTCGTCAAAAAAGGGTTGGGGCAAAGTCAGCCAAATTCTAATTAGTATATCCAATAGTTATCGTCAAGCCCGTCAATGAGATAAATACCGCTAATGCTGGAGTCAAGACCCGATAAAAAGACAGATGGTTCCTAGATCATGACCATTCCGATGTTCTAAATTCATATAATTATTAATAATGTTACTGAGATAAACGACACTGCAATTTTTAAAACAATTATTTTTATCGGCTGATGCACAATAAAATCGAGGCTACTTAGAGACCTAAGAAGCAGTTCTTTGGGAACTTCCCGATTGACCTTGTCAAAAACTGTTCAGATGTGTTTCACCGATTCACTTGATTCTTGGGGTGAACCAACGACACCTTTATTAAGACTACGTTTCAGTGGTCTTATTAATTTCAAAAGTGGATCATGCGACAAATGGTCGTCAGGGTCTGTTAAGAATAACACACGCCAACTTTGAGAGATCGAGATCGAATGGATCTAACTTAAAAGAAAAGGATTTACATTTGTCAATTTCACACTGACATCTCATTGAATTGGTATCGAAACTGAATATTTTCAATTTCGAAAGATTATTATTATTATTAGATCATTTATTTCCATCATCTGCCAATGTTTTTTTTTATTGGGAAATAGATAAATTTTTAAACATAAGACATGAAACTTTGCTATCAACTACGCTACTTGAATTAACGAAAACGAGAGTTCAATTTGAATTAGTCACAGCTCATCTCTAGGGGCCGCCGGTTCGGATTACATGGAGCGGAATATTATTCACAATAGTATCATTGTGCACGTACAGAAAATGTAAACTTTGACAAAATAATTCCGACTATATAGCGTTGGGAAAACCAGCGACACGCGTTGTTGAAAAATAAGAAATACTTGGGGTTGATAAATAACAACATATATGGGTGTGAAAAATAACAGGTACATGGGGTGAGAAATCACGCATGCATGTGGTTAGAGTCCCGAGAACATGGGGTTGGGACATCAAAATATGCTAATATATTGTAATGAGTAGTCTACATTATTGTACGATGACAAAGATGTGGACGGACGACATGAAATATATAAAAAATATGAATGCAATATCAGGTTGGTAAATCGAAATGCGCTAACAAGATGGGTCTAAACCATTGTATTAAAAATGAAGGGGTGAAAATGCGACATTAGTTATACTAAAAATTTATACCAAACAACTGTATATGCAAAATGCACATTTCAGGACCGCTAGGCATTGATTAAAGGTTTGACAATCAGAATAATGCATTGTTCGAGTACACAAGTCGGATGAATATACTTCGATTATAGAAGACACAGCAAAATATTAGCTAATAAGGCAATGATTGTACCAATAAAAATGGTACGGTAATTGTTAGAAATAATTCAATGAATTATATAAAAATAGAGTTAACTTTTGTCAAAGTTAGAAGCTGCCTATCGTTCCTCGAAAAGACTGAGTTCGTATTTTAATTATACTAAAACGACTGGAACATTTGAAACATAGAAATAGACAAAACGCTAGTTAACACTACTGGTAATTGGCATAGACAATTGTGATCGGTTGCAACATAGAAAACGTATCGTCAGAGTATAAACGATTAGATGGTGTCTTAATGTTGAGAGTTATGGTGGTGATGGTTGGTGGTGGTGGTGGTCGCTCAGGAACAGAATACATTTTCTGGGTATTATTATTATGCATTTAGCTTCTGTTTGTGGGCAAAGTTACCGTTTTCAATTTATCCGTCAAGAGATGTTCATTTAGCCTAGTCTTGAAGGACTTGTTGGATTCAAGATTTTTGGTGGTTGTTGATAAGGTTGTTCCAGTGATCGAAAAAGCTCGACAGGCAGTTTCTGTTTTCCTGTGTTCAACGTGCAGAGTATCATTATTTCTTGTGAATTGATTGTTCATTTCACCTCGAGAATATATGTGCCTTTGGCTGCCGGGTGAATGTTTTTCTATGAGATCTATATGAATTCTGATCGACTCATGAAGTGCCAGTTTCTTGTCGATATTGAGCGACTGAATTTTTCGAGGAGAGGACTCACGTGGTCTCGTTTTCTGTGGCTACCATCGCATGTTATCCTTGCCGCAAAGTTGATACAACGTTGTACCTTCTCTCTTTGAGTTTTGGTCCTTTTTGCCCAAATTGAAAGACAGTAGTTACTGTGAGAAAATACTAAAGCGTGGACAATCAGTAATCTTGATTTGAAATCCAATTCCTTTTTTGTGGAGTTTAGAAACAAAAGTGTTCCATTCAACTTTTAACAGAGAGAAGTTACGTGGTGTTTGAAGGGAAGATCGCGATCAAATGGATATGAGGCAATTAGGACTTGATGACACTTGACTTCATTGAGTGAGTAAAACCGATACATAATGCACGACGTACACGCGCTTATATACGACTATTTATGCTGAGCCTAACTTGTTGTTGACATTAATCTAAATTGAAATCAAATCAAATTAATGAAGAAGACTGGAGAGATGAATAAACAAATCCCATGTATTTGTGTTTAAAAATAAAATCATATTGGAATATCCGACACGATATATCGTTCATCAGGAAATGGAAATGACCCCAGCACAGGTGACCCAGCGAAAGCTGTTGGGCTCTGTTGCGAGCACTGAGCCCTTCCATGAGGGGAAGTGCTCGTTTCCCGACTCTTTCGTGCGTGAGGGTGTCAGGAAGAATATCAATTGTCTTGCAGTCAACCCCCTCTTTTTTGTGGCAAGCAATCGTGTGTCTACACACTTTCACAGTTCATGATATAGAAATAAAGGATGATCCTCATCACTACGATCATTGACAGTTTACGTTCCGATGATTGCAACTTGCTCATCATTGTCACAGACTCCCTAACTACAGGCACGTTATCTGCTAGTCATTAAACAAGGAAACATCACCAGCCCTATTATCTTGGCTCAATTGACGCAATTCCCTCCTTTCTAGTTTTTCTAATTAAACAATTTGAGAAAGAATCAGGCAGACCCCATTTCTGGAGTGGACGATCTTGCCCCGCCAAGGTGCTGAAGAGAGTCATCCTAAATGCACAGATCCAAAGCTTTCAGTTAAATCATGAAAACTGTCAAACTATCTTTGTGCTGCGGAACTCTGGGCGATTACAATTACAAATGTAAATTTCTTCTTCAACACTTGAGAAGTCATTTGCATATGCAATTATTGAGAACACCAATATGGCAGTGAAACAGACTTTAAGAAGACCGGTTAAATTCAAGGACAATTATCTTTTCAAATTAAGCACTTTATCATTGAATGTACGTTCAAATTAAACGCTTGTGCGCTTGTTGTACAAATGAGAGAGATAATAAACCAAAACTATTCAATATGAAATAGGAAGTTTTCAATAAATTCTAGGAGTCGAATTAATCCTAATTTTGATTTACCTCAGCAAAGTTAGAGTTGTTTAACCAATTGTTAAAGGTGGTCCACACACTTAAGACTGAGTACAGGTGTTTTTTTTTGTCAACTGACATCCTGTAGGAGGAGTCCTTCAACTGAGGGACTCATAAGTCCGACTAAAACAGACTGAACGGGATTGGGAGAAATCATCATAAGGTGAAGTAAGACACACCGAAGAATCTCAACCTCTCACCGCATATCTATCTACGGCAGTGAACCAAAGGAAAACTATGTCTTTCATCGTCATATTTTTCAACAAGTACGATTATCTCCCATCGATCAAAACGCATGATGACCTAATTGAGCACAACAAATGAGTGACACCCTCATTGGAACCCCGTTGTTAACGACACAGGTGTGCAGTACCGTTCGTATAAATACCGGCGGTGCTAACAGTGGTAGTTATTCCAACCTGTTACTGTTCCGGCTGTACTGTTTTGAGTCGATACCGCGTGTGGTACCGCGGGTACTGATTGAGCCGTTCTCTAAGCGGAACCAGTAGCTGAAAGATTCAGTGAAGATTTAAGTTTTTAATTCCAAGCATTTCCTGAAAATACAGTACATAAACATTGTTTATGGAGATACAGTCTTGTTCTTTTACAATCCAAAGTAATGTTTCAGGCTGTTCAAATAAGGCTAAGGCAAAAATTTGTGTTCCATGTTTTGCACTTATTTTCGAAAGAAGATAATCAACAGAAAAGTAATTATTACTTACATGTAAGGCAATGTTAGTGATGCTGCAACATCCCTGACTATGTTCCATTACCCTGTCGTGCAGGCTTTTAAATTGTCTTCCATCACATTACGTGTTTCTCGTAACCTTAGGCGGGCAGGTATTCCGTTATGAACTTCATATTGTCCATCAACAATGAATTTTTCTGTTTTTTGTCAGCCGATTGTATCACCTCTTCTTCTTTGAACATAAAACAATTCAGACAGATTTTGTTGTATGGACTGATATATTTTGCGTGAGGCATCAACTTTCTGAAAAGACGTACACGTACCGTACCTTTGCGGACGGTGGACTTACCTTAAGCAAAGGCAGACGTCGGTCAGCAACCATTATAGTTACAGTACTGGAAAAATTATTATGGATTTTTGAGATTTCCGGTATTTTTACATAAGAAGGTGAAATAAACACAATTTATGTAATGATAGATGATTTATTTCGTATTATTTATGCAGAACGAGTATTTCAGTAGTAAATTTGATCTCCTTTAGCAGGTTTCTAGTGATATCTGACAATAATTAGCTGTCGGTCTATGGCAATGATCAATTCCATCACGTGGTCCACATGCTGCAGCCCACGTTTCGCTCAGTTCTAGTTCAGCTGTGGTCGGTGTAAGGTGTTTTTTGTGTTCTGATGACTTTCTAAGTGAATCTATGATGTAGTCGTTTAATTTTCATGTAGTAAATTTCATTTGAGGTGTAAATAATGTCTTTTTTCAATTCCAGGTCGAGATGGGTAAAGGGAAAGATATTAGTCCCCATAAAATTGGACAAATAGAAGTATATTTGAGTG
>SDVV010020904.1:0-13231 GCA_016164225.1 Gammarus roeselii | reverse complement strand
TTTTTGAGTTTGCCCAGGGGTTTCGGGTTGGGAGTGTTCACGGGAGTGTCTGCCTTCGGTGGAAGGTGGTCTGCTGTGGTTGCTGCGGTCGCGGCTGCTAATGCTCTTGTGGGAAGACGAGGGTGTGTGCTCTCTGCGTTTGCTTCGTGAGCGATTGCGCTCTTCTTCTGTGGTAGCCTTTTTTATCTCTGTGGATGATTGTGCGGAGTGGGAGGTATTTGGGCTAGGTAATATGTCTGGTTGTGCGGAGGTCTCACGCATGAGCTGTTCTAGATAAGAGCTGTCAGCTAGGCCGTGATCGTTCTCGCTGATGGTGTGTTCATGGGTCGTGCTTGTTAACGGGGGATCTTGTCCCTCGCAGTGGTTTTCCACGAATGGAGCCACATTCGAGGCAGGTGGAGGTAGTTCTGGGTTTTGGTCCTGGCGGGCCGTTATTTGGATCTTTTTGCTCAACGTTGCCTGCGTATCGGAGGTTTCCTCATCTCTTTGTCTTTTTCTTTTTAAAGTAGTGAGCCTTGCTGTGAGGTCAACTGTGGGAGAGGCATCCATCTCGTCGTCCTCCAGGTCTTTGCATAAATCGTTCCTAGAACTGTGCGTCTCTGGTGCGGAGCCGGTCGCTGGGCTGGGTGAGGGAGCACTGCAGCCAGAGAGGCGTGTTGGAGTCTTGTTACGATGTTGTTCTGATGTGTGGATATCGTCAGGGGAGCTTGGTTGGCTCGTCGATTTGACTGCTTTGCCATAATCAAGACGGTTTGGGTTTTCGTCTTTCCAGATTTGGATAGCCTGTTCCCGTGTAACTCTGCGTTCATTTTGTGTGATGCTTATCTCTTTTTGGTCCATATGTACAGGGCAGTCGCGGTCGCCTGCCTCATGGATGCATGAGCAGTGGTAGCATTTAGGTTGGCGGACTGTGCAGTCTTTTCTGTCGTGCTCGCCAGGTTATTTCTTGCAACGTTGGGGTGTGTGTGGCTGGCAGTATGCGATGACGTGGCCGTATTCGAGGCATTTTTTGCACATTGGGGGCCATGTTGCTACTGGGTAGGTTTTGGTTCTTCCTTGTTTACCCGGGATTAATATAAATTCTGGTGCGTCGTGTCCCGAGAAGGTAATTTGGTATGCAGTAGAATTTGCGATACGTGCTTTTATCCATGTTGCTTGACGAACTTCGGTAACTCCGTAGTCTTCAGCTAGACCTTCAGCGAAAGCACTGAGGTCTTTTGTAGGCGTGTAACGGTAGGTGTATAGAATCCGTTTGGTATCGTTGAAGGACGGATGCGTTTCAACTCTAACTTTGAGTTTATTTATGTGAGTAATCTTTTGTATAGAGTTACTTTGCTCACGTTCTGCGACGTAGGCCAGGTAGATTCTTTCCCTGTCGTTGTATTTCTTTTCGGTTTCCCTCCTAGTTGTTCGGTGAGTGACTTCATCATTATAAATGGGTTGGCTGAAAAGGGAACTTTGTTTGCACTAATTTTGTTGACCGTTATGAGAAAGTGGGTGGGAAATGGTGCCGATCTTCTCTCCCGGGTAGGAGGGTCATTTTGGGAAGAGCGCATCGAGACTACGGCCTCTCGTCACCCGACCCCGTGATCTATTTGGTATTTGAGGATCGCTCTCTCCCTCTCCTCCTCTGGGCAGTTTCTGTGTCCGGTGGGGTGTCAGTCTACTTTGCAATAAAAGCAGTGCTGTTCTTTGAATTGGTATGACTGGGGGTTGTCCCGTTTGTCGTGGTCGTCCTGGGAGCAGTATGAACATCTTTGCTCACCGTTACAGTTTCCTCTCGTGTGTCCGTATTTCTGGCATTTATAACATCGCATCGGACGTCTCTCAAATGGTGTAACCTTGTTTTTGGTAGCGCAGAATGGAATGTCCAGGTATTTTGGTGGAGTAGGGCAGTTGAATTTTAGTATTAGGGCTGTGGTAGTCTCTCTTCTTGGTGTGCTCTTCGGTGCAACCTTTGCTTCGACAACGCAGTCCTCGTATTGGACGAGTCCAGTGATGTACTCTTCGATTTCCTCTTTCGGGATGTCCTCAACGTAGATCAAACCTGAGCTTGTAGAGAAAGTCGGGTGTGGCACTATTTTGCATGGCTTTCCACAGAGTCTGTTTATGGAGAGAATCGTGTCACTGTAAAGTTTGGTGTCTACTCTGATGGCAAAGCATTCGTCGCCGCTGGTGGCGACGCTCAGGACTGGGCGGCCAGTGAAAGAGCCTAGCTCTTTTCGCAGAGTGTATGGACAAATATCCGGTCTGTCGATGCCGTCAAACGTGATCTTCACGGTTCTGGAAAGGTAGGATTATTTTTGAACAAGTTGTGTTCATTGAATTTAGTCACAGCAAACGTGCGGTTTAAGGTCCCAGCACAAACTAGGGACCAATCTGTGCTATATCGGGAGTTCTCTGCAACACCAGTTATTGTATGGCACGGGAGCGTGAAGACGCAAATTCCTTCATATAAACTAAATCGGAAGATGCAGGTACAAGATATTATTCTATTGGTAGAAGGAAATCGCACCAAGGAATTGAGTCTTAGGTTATAACAATTTGTTTAGATTATCAAAACTTTGTTAATAATTTGAAATAATTCAGACAAGAAGGAGTAATATTTTTGCTAAAAATTGCAATAAATGTTGACTGGTCAAAAAGAGACAAAGCGTAAACTTAAAAATTCGGAAAGAAATACTCTCATAACCTTCTATCTTAACTGGAAATTTCTGAGTTGTCGTTCACGTAACCATATGTTCTTCAGAGCCTCCCATTTGAGCAGGTTGATGAGACATAGGCAGAAGCAATATAATATAAATATAATCTCTGTTAATGTATGAAGTACCTGATGGCCAATTTGCAGTCCATCAGGCCGACAGGCTTATACTGCGGTGCAATTTACTCGAGGAACCGGAAAGAGTCCTAAACTTAACACGGGAAAGGAGGCAGTGGAAAAGAGGGCGGGGGTCGAGAGCAGCATCAGCTACTCATAACCATGGGATTGTGAGAGGCGCGCACTTGTGTACATATTTGTCGGAGCCGCACACAACTCCGATGTTTCAGATAAGATATGGCCCAAAACGGCTGCTGAAGTGTAGATAATTTTCACAAATAATCTTGAAGTAACAGGACAAGAGATGGGCTACCTTGGTTTTGACGGTTGTCGGGAAAAAATTGAAAAAAGTAAATTATCCTAAACCTATGAAAATGAAGGCTGAAAAGCTAAAAAGGCAATTTACTCAAACGTTGTCTCACATAAGCCAGTTATGTGTGCTAGTTGATGCGACCTAGGAAGAAACGATATGCTCTTGCTCGAGAAAATGTTACTATGAGCTTATATGAGATAGTAAAAATAACATGCACACAATTTTCAATTTAACGAATGATAAATTCAGACAGAAAGAGGGACAAATAATTAGCTAGAAATCGAGACAATTGTTTGAGACAAATCGAGACAATTGTTCGAGACAATTGTTTGTAAAATAAACAATATTTTGAGAACCTCTCTACCAAGACAATTCTGAGAAATTCTTTGCTTATGAACAACAAATACAGAAAGAATTTTGGCAGATTTTGGCTTACCAATGCTTGAAGGTACGGTCGGCAGCAAAGGTCGAGACACCTAATGCAAAAATTTACACCGACGTAATTTCTGTTAGTGAAAAGTTGACGAGTGCAGGGTTGGTCATTAGCATCTTCATGATACGAGGAATCAGCGGAATTTCGGAAAACCTCGGGCCGTTCTTTTTCGTAGCAGTTACAGCAAGATTGCATGTGCGCGAAGGTGCTCATTTATCGCAAGTGACAGTACATGAAAAAAAAATGTCCGAGGAACGTAGATAGCTACGCCTGAAAAGCGTTCAAACACATTCAAATCTTTGTTCAAACTATTTTACCGCCCCATTCCAGCGAATTAAATTTTAGGTTATAACAATTAGTTATAACCTTCCAGCGAGTGAAGAGGGTCCGTTATCGCCACCCACTAACAGGCAGGCGGGTGCGGAGATTGTCTCTCCAGCGGGTGAAGAGGGTCCGTTATCGCCACCCACTAACAGGCAGGCGGGTGCGGAGATTATCTCTCCAGCGGGGGAAGAGGGTCCGTTATCGCCACCCACTAACAGGCAGGCGGGTGCGGAGATTGTCTCTCCAGCGGGTGAAGAGGGTCCGTTGTCGCCACCCACTAACAGGCAGGCGGGTGCGGAGATTGTCTCTCCAGCGAGTGAAGAGGTTCCTTTATCGCTACCCACAAACAGGCAGGCGGGGCGGAGATTGTCTCTCCAGCGAGTGAAAAGGGTATGTCATCGCCACCCACTAACAGGCAGGCGGGTGCGGAGATTGTCTCTCCAGCGGGTGAAGAGGGTCCGTATCACCACCCACTAACAGGCGTGGCGGGGTGCAGAGGTGTAGGGGACGATCGGCTCAAACAACGGTTGTAGGGGCGCGGGAGAGGGGGAAAGGCGCGAGGGCACCCTTAGCGAGTAAATAGCTTATATAGTTGCTCCTAATTTTTAGGTCACAAAAGTTTCCAATTGATTATGATTGACTCAAAAGTCACTTAGACAAATGATTTTGTATAACCTGTTGTTAATTTTTTATTAAAATGAAATTGGAGTAATGACATTATTCCATGTGGAGACACAGTACTTCAATGGAGCTCAGTTCAGAGGTTTAAAGGGCTGGGCCAGGAGAAGGGGGGTGGGGGGTGGGGACGGAGAGGCAGGAATGATTGTGTTGTAATGATGTGACACCAGCCGTGAGAGAGGAGCCCAGGCGGGTAACACATGAAACAGCTGTATGACGAATTCACTGACTGCCCATGCACTAAGTCATAATATGCATATCTTGCTTTCCAAAGTCATATCAGTATTTTTTGATAAAGGGATAATTCATTTTTAGGTATAATGATAGTACGAAATGAATCGGTAACGGGTGACACCGTTTTGACCACAAAATAAATTGGAAACTTGTGATAATAATAAATAAATAAGCTGATATTCAGAAAAATAACATTTTTTTCAGTTTTACACATGAAATTGTGCAAATAAACTTTAACTTTGCTGCGGTCACCGAGTGTCATCTATCCTTTCTGGTGCGTAGTGGGGCGGTTGGTGTAAATATCTGCTTTGGCAGGCACTCGGCCTAGAGAGGAGATGAAGGGTCTAATTGTTTGTGGCCGAGGGTGGGTGTGGGGAGGTGAGAGGGTGAAGGGCAACTCTCATCCAAGCATGGTAGGTAGTAGGTCCGAGGTAGCACGGCTAGACGAATTATGCATGGGTGCGATATCAAATACACATAAAATTACCTCAAGATTAACAAATTCTTCCGTTCAAGACACATCACTGCACTGATGAAAAGTTCAGCTGCACTTAGGCCACAGTTTCACCGTCGTTAGTCTAATCGCACCGCATCAAAACATCTTGTTGTTCTAACTATGGCAGTATTGCTCACGTTCACTGATTTAATTCTAACTTCACAACGTATGTTATATATGTTATGATTTGCCCTTAATTCCAGTTCATTTATTTATTCCCTGTGATAAAATGGCACTTCGATGGAGCTCAGTGTAGTGGTTCAAAGAGCTTGAGCCGGTGGAAGGTGGTGGAGACGTAGAGGCAAGAATGATGGTGTTTGGGTTACATGATACAAGCCGAGGGAGGGAGGGAGGAGCGTGAGGCAGGAGGTCAAGGCAGGATAGGTTACCCTCAACAGCCGATGCTTGAAGAAGCCGCATTGACGTTGAAAGAAAAACATGCCATCTTGACATGTTCATGTTTTCATGAAGAAGAAACAAATCTGGTACATGGATACATTTATGCACTATGAACGTTGTGCGGTAGTAGTAGAGTAGCAT
Organism: Gammarus roeselii; assembly: GCA_016164225.1. Classification (NCBI taxonomy): domain Eukaryota; kingdom Metazoa; phylum Arthropoda; class Malacostraca; order Amphipoda; family Gammaridae; genus Gammarus; species Gammarus roeselii. The sequence continues at coordinate 7,395 of SDVV010020904.1, read as the reverse complement.
ATCATTGACTTCGTAGAACACTTCACTCCACAGCGTCACTGCAGTACCCAAGTTGCACCATTCTCACTGTCTCCAACAATCGGAGTTGCGAGACCTCTAAGAATCAGAATATAGCTTTTAAACTGAATATAATTAGAATTTATTATGATTATTTCGTACTCGATTTTTCTGTTGAAGTTCACTGATCAGTATATGTTATTTTCAACCACTTAACTGTTCGAAGTCAGAGAAAAAATAAACAAAAACAGAGGAGCGACTCTGTTCACGTCCTACCCCTACCGGCGTACGCTGAACAACACTCCGCTAGTATACGAGGAATCGATAAAATTCCTCGGCCTTGTGTGGAACCGTAAACTCCCATGGCGACCTCATATTGCAGCCCTGGAGACTAGCTGCAAAAAAGCAACCGGACTTATCCTCTCAGTAACTTCCTTGAAATTCTGAGCCGATATATACACCGGCATGACGGTATTCAGAACAATAATACGCTCGCGCATTTACTATGGAGCAATTGTTTACGGTTCAACAACCAAAACCATCCTTGAATCTCTCTCCATCATCGTAAATAACGCCCTGCGTATCACAACCGGTGCGTTCCGTTCCACACCCATCGAATCCCTGAACGTGCTTGCTAACGAGCTCCCTTTTCCGCTCAGGAGAGACAAACTCTCACTACAGTACTATTTCAAGACGAGGAGCTACATCAATAGCCGAGCACTCAGTGACGTCACCAACATTCTTGATAAACGGCTCTTTGCGGCTAAGAAGAACATATGCCCACCCGTTTCTTTACGTGTGGACAACTTACTGACCTCGCTGAACAGCGGTTGCAAAGCAATCAAGCCTCCATTTTCTTATCGATTTCTTCAAATCAACACACCAACGTGGATGATCAGCCCACCGCTGGCTAACCTAAATTTGCAGACGTACCCTAAAGCAACAACCCCAACCAACACGTACCGCCGAGAATTCTTGCGACTACTTGATGAACAGTACTCTGAGCACCACCATATATACACTGACGGCTCCAAAACATCGGACGGAGTTTGAGCTGTCGCCCTAGGCGAAGGGACCTCGCGTTAGGCCATCCTACCCCAAGATGCCGCTGTATTTTCTGCAGAGCTGCACGCACTCGTGTTGGCCATCTTCATTACAATAAGTGACCGCCTTCCCAAAAGTGTTATATTTTCAAATAGTCTGCGTGTTCTCACCCAGCTGAAAACTCTGCACTTTGACAATCCTGCTGCTGGATCCCTGGACACGCGGGAATAAGAGGAAACGAGTGCGCAGATTCCCTCGCTAAACGGATGTCAACCCAGCAAGAAAAAATCATTTCCATACATTACCGAGACTGGTTCCCAGTCATCAACTCGCGTATAACATCACGATGGAACGACTCTTGGCAACAGAGTGGACAAAAAATGCTTGCAGTTAAACCAACCGTGGGAGAGTGGGACGCCAGGTTTTCTAATAGAGGAGACAAGTGTTCATTAACCGTCTATGTATAGGAGACACGTGGATAACCCACAATCATCTAATGGACGTAGACATGGACCGGACGCACCACCATGCCCCTGTTGCCACCAAGTAGCAATCAGCATGAAACACTTACTTATGGATTGTGGGGCACTCGCAGCAGTTCGACGTGTGCAACCTCTAACGCCTGCTCACAAAAACAGAACACAGGAAAAAAATGATCGCTTTCGAAAAACATACAGGACTATAAGAAGCCGTATAAAAGTAACAAAGTTTGAATCATCTCTGGTCCTGAACTCGCTGTCCTCCCTGCGTATTAATTGTGAATTTTAACTTAACTTCGACCTTAATGCGAGAGTTGGAGATGTAGTGGTGGAGAATGTGATAGGAAGGTATGGCGTTCCCGGTAGAAATGACCGTGGAGAAAATCTGATGGGTCTGTGTATGGAGCAGGAGTTGGTGGTCGGGAACAGTTTGTTCAAGAAGCGAGATATTCACAAGTACACATGGGTAAGGATGGCCCGTGGTGCAGTGGTGGAGAGAGCACTGATGGATTTTATGCTGAAATCGAGGAGAGTGGTGGGGAGGCTGTTGGATGTGCAGGTGTTGAGAGGGGAGGGTGGAGGAGTTTCTGACCATCTGCTGGTCAAAGGTAGATTAAGAGTGGAGCAGAAGTGGAAGGGCAACAAACGAGTAGAAGGAGGAAGAGAGGTAGGGAAAGTGAGTGGACTGAATGTGAGAAGTAGAGCCGATGAGTTCCAGCAGGCGTTGAGGGAAGAATATGACAACGTGAGAAGACAGGACTTGAGAGATGTGGAGGAAGAATGGGAGACGTTAAGGGATGCGTTGCTGAGATGTGCGAAGAAGGTGTGTGGTGCGCGCCGTGTGGGCGGGTGTAGGAGGAAAGATTGCGAGTGGTGGAACGAGGAGGTCAAACTGGCGGTGGCACGGAAAAGAGGAGCATTTGAGGAGTGGTTGCAAGTGAAGTCGGTGGTGGCTTATGAAAACTACAAAGAGAGGAGAAACGAGGTGAAGCGGGTGGTGAGGAGAGCCAAAAGGGACGCTGATGGGGCAAACGGTTGTGCCAGAATTTTGAGGAGAACAAAAAGATGTTCTGGAAGGAGGTGAAGAGGGTGAGAAAGGGAGAGACCGGAAAGGAGGAAGTGGTGAAAGATGAAAACGGCCAGTTGTTGTTGAAAAGTGGTGATGCACGGAAGAGGTGGGCCGAGTATTTTGATGAGTTGCTGAATGTCGAGGAGGACAGGTAGGCTGACATTGTTGCTGTGGATGGTGGTGCTCGGATGCCAGTTTTGGGAGAAAGCATTGTGGCGGACATAACCAGGGAAGAGGTGCAGGAGGCGGTGAAGGTGATGAAAGCAGGGAAAACCCCTGGTTTGGATGGCGTTGCGACCGAGTGCTTGAAGAAGTGTGGAGTAACGATTGTCGAATGGTTAGTGAGGTTACTGAACTGAACAGGCGTGGTACCGATTGAGTGGCGCAGTGCCTGCATTGTTCCGCTATATAAGGGCAAAGGAGATGAAAATGAATGCTGCAACTCGAGAGGTATCAGTCTGTTATGTGTGGTTGGCAAGTGGTACGGGAGAGTGCTGATCAAAAGGATTAGAGGCTTTACGGACTGCGTAATTGGAGAGAAACAGTGTGGCTTTAGGAGTGGTAGAGGGTGTGCTGATCAGATTTTTGCAGTGAGACAGGTCTGTGAGAAGTACCTTGCCATGGGAAAGGATGTGTTCTGGGCCTTCATGGATCTCTAGAAGGCATAAGACAGGATTGACAAGGAAGCGCTGCGGAGGGTGTTGCGTTTGTATGGAGTGGGCGGACATCTGTTGTAAGCGGTGCAGAGTTTCTATGTTGACAGCCGAGCATGTGTCAGAGTGGGAAGCAAGGTGAGTGATTGTTTCACACTGAAAGTGGGAATGAGACAAGGCTGTGTGATGTCTCCCTGGCTGTTCAACCTCTATATGAGTGGAGTGGTCAGGGAGGTGAACGCGAGTATGCTGAGTCGTGGCTTGGAACTGTTGGCAGCGAATGGGCGGAGCTGGCAGTTGAGCCAGTTGCTATTTGCTGATGATACGGCTCTGGTTGCGGATTCAGAGGAGAAGCTATGCAGGCTAGTGTCTGAGTTTGGTAGAGTGTGTGAGAGGAGGAAGCTTCGAGTGAACGTGTGTATGAGTAAAGTAATGAGATGCTCGAGGACTGTCGATGTGAGCAAAATTAGTGCCCCCCTAAATGGAGAGCTCATGAAGGAAGTTCAGTGTTTTAAATATCTGGGCTCTCATGTGCCCATTTGGAGAAAACTGAACTGGTGGAAGCTGAAGTGAAGGCGCGAGTGAAGGAGGGGTGTAAAGTGATGGGTGCACTGAAGAGAGTAATAGCTGTAGGACGTTGGGGATGAAAGCAAAGAGAGGGCTGTATGAGGGTGTTGTTGTCCCAACTGTGCTCTACGGAGCTGAGACTTGGGGGATGGGACCAGAGGAGAGAAGAAGGTTGAATGTTTTCGAGATGAAGTGTTTGAGGAGCATGGCTGGAGTAATGCTGATAGACCAGATCACCAACGACGTGGTTCGAATCAGAACAGGGATGGTGAAGAAGTTGGAGGACAGAGTGGATTCGCGTGCTCTGAGATGGTTTGGGCACATGGAGAGGATGGATGAAGGGAGATTGGTGAAAAGGGTGATGAATGCGGAGGCGAGTTGTCGCAGGCCTAGAGGTAGACCGAAGTTTGGGTGGATGAATGGTGTGAAGCTGGCGCTGGGAAGGAGAGACATGAATGTGGAAGTAGCGAGAGAGCGTGAAATGAACAGGCGTGAGTGGAGAATGGTTGATTTTGACGTTGCTCTGATGTGCTTTCCCGCCCTTGGCATCCCGTTGTCGGGATGGTCGTGAGTGGGGGGGGGCGACCATTATGACGCAACGGGGGTAAACCAGTGAAAACTGTCGGGCCCCGCTGCGACAACGGATCCTCGGACTGCACTCGTGACCCAGAGTGTATGTTGAGGGGGTAGCGGCCGGACTCTTCAGCACAATAGGGCTAAGTTGTGTGAGTGTGAGCGTATGAGGGTGTGAGGTGCGCCTTGCCGTCGGTCACCCCCATTCTGGAGGATGCGGCCTAGAGTCTGTATCTGTAACTTAACTTCGCGCATTAAGATGTGCAGAATCAACGAATCGTCGTGCCCTACGGGGGAGCACTCGGTGACTGCATGTTGGAGCTCCAGTGGAGAACAGAGGAGGCTGCTTCCACTCCTCTACGTTAAACCTACTCTGTGTCTGCGTTGAACCTGCTCTGTGTCTGCGTTAGGCCTACTCTGTATCTGCGTTAGACCTACCCTGTTTCTACGTTAATCCTAATCTGTGTCTGCGTTAAGCCTCCTCTTTATCTGCGGTAAACATACTCTGTATCTCCGTTGAATCTACTCTGTATCTGCGTTAAACCTGCTCTGTATATATGTTAAACCTACTCTGCATATATGTTAAACCTACTTTGTATCTATGTTAAATGCACTTTGTATCTGCGTTGAACCTGCTCTGTATCTGCGTTAAGCCTCCTCTGTATCTGCGTTAAACCTACTCTGATTATATTTTAAACCTACTCTGTATATATGTCAAATCTACTTTGTATCTATGTTAACCCTACTTTGTATCTGCGTTAAACTTACTATATATCTGCGTTAAACCTACTCTCTCTGTATCTGCATTGAAACTATTCTGTATCTGCGTTAAACCTACTCTGTGTCTACGTTAAACCCACTGTGTCTTCGTTAAACCTACTCTGAATCTACGTTGAACCTATTCCTAATCTACGCTGCACCTACTTTGCCACTCTTCAATTGCTCTACGGGGGAGTCTGCATTAACTTCGCGTTGGGACTCCGGTGGAAAACGGAAGCAACTGCTACTTCTTCACCGCGTATCTATAAACTTTGTGGTGCATTGCGGTTGAAATTGATCTGATCCGTGAAGCTGTAGGCCTTGTACCAATTTCGACGATACAATCTGAGCGCACCGGCGTGCGGACATTATACTCTTGAGGTTTTGAGGGGTTGGAGGCGGGGATTCGTTTCGTCTGAGTCATTATCTTACCTGAATAAATAGATTGTACTAAAAATAAACTAGACCGCGTAGCTGTGAACATTGTGTAGCGTTGCTGTCGGAGCTGCCTTTGTCCGTGTAGCCGTAAACCTTGTACCAATTTCGACGATATTATCTGTGCGCCCTGGCGTGTGAACATATTACTCATGAGGGTCTGAGGCGTTGGAGGAGGGGATTATTTTAGTTTCGTCTGAGTCTTTGTCTTACCTGAATAAATAAATTGTACTAAAACAACTAGACTGCGTAGCTGTAAACATTGTGTTCCGTTGCTGTCGGAGCTGACTTTGCCCGTGCAACCGTAAGCCTTCTATTAATCTCGACAATGCTACTTGTGTACACTGGCGTGCACACATATTACTCTTGAAGTTCTAAATGATTGAAAGCGCAGATCCGATTTGTCTAAACATTTTTCTTGTGCGCACCAGCGTGCGTCTGACAGGACTGAAATTTACAAAATGTTCTAACTTGGACAACATTGTTTTTCTCGCATGCCGAGGCGTGCGAGCCTACTGAAATCCATGATTGTCGAGCCCTACGGGGGAGCCTGTTATGACTCACGTTGAGGCTCCGGTGGAAAGGATGCTTAAATAAAAAAAAATCATTCATGACTATGAGCAATTATTCCTGAATGAAGAAGAGTCTACTGGCGAGGCGACGAGTCGAGACGAACCAAGGCTGGTTAAGACTAGGTGACCCGGAAATGGGGGGTACTCGTGGGACCAGCGGGACTCGGGGGACCCGGGGGTTTCGAGAACCCGGGGACTTGGAAGGCCAGAAGGATTTAGGGGAACCCCCTTTGACCCTTCCGGGGCCCTTTGGAACACCCTTAAGACCCTTTGGGACCCCCTTGAGAAACTTTGGGACCGGCTTGAGGCCCTTCTGAACCCTTGGACCCCTGCTTCTCACTCTCCACGCTGTAAAACCCATACACAGAAAAATATATCTACATGAAATGTTTGAGTAGAACAAATAATTATAACAGTCCGCGGAATACTGGCGCAGAGGGTCTAGGGTTGCGTCGTGGCTGGTCGAGGTGCGTCGAGATCAGTCGAAACATATTGAGGCAAGTCGAGTTGGTCGCGACAAGCTGAGACTGGCAGAAGCGATTCGAGACAAGCCGAGATGAGCTGAGACGAGGGGACTCCGGGGACTCGGGGACTTAGGTTACCCTCCAGGATTCGTCGGGCTTTTTTGGGCCAAGATCCGAACGTGGAACGAATTCTATCCGTCTCAAGCGAGGCCTCACCAAGAGGAAATAAAACTTAGGGGTTCAACACTCAGTTCGCATGCATGCGATGATCGTCCGCACCAGCGAGAACGGTCATTGCCGATCAACTCTTATCCGAAACCGTTAAACACCCATGCACGTCAGTTGACCCAAATATCCCACATACTACACAAGACACTATACAGTATAAAAATCCTCTCATGGAATGTAAAGCGTGCTCGCTAAAAAATAAACACAACGAGCAGACACATTCGTCCTCTTCCTACATGAGCACTCAGCCGCAAACGCAGTAGTCCTAGCAGACCCCTGGACAACCTCATAGACACAAACACCACAAAAGTTCTTGCAAGACACGCGACAACTTCAGATCATCAAGTCTGCCGCTAGACACCACCGCGACTCAGTCTGCCGCGACCAGACTTGTGCTTCCCCGGCTTTCAGCAAGAAGAAAAAACGTGTAGAATGGAAATTCGAAAGTGAAAATTCTGCTGATAAAAAGTGCTAGCTATATAACTTTTATTTCCATTGGCAATATTGTTATTAGTTGCAGTGTTATTGGTGTCACTGTTTTGGTGCTGTTGGAAT
>SDVV010020903.1:0-13231 GCA_016164225.1 Gammarus roeselii | reverse complement strand
CTTTGACATCAGTACGGTGAAAATAGTGCCCGGCGCTGTCACTAGCACGGTGTAAATGATGCTCGGCATTGCTGTCTGCTCGTTGCAAAGCAGTGTCCGGTATTCCGACCACTACGGTGAAAATAGTGCCCGGTATTAGTGCTAGCATGCCGGGCATGGTGTCTGACTTCGACACCTCTACGGTGAAAATGGTGCCCGGTATTAGTGCTAGCATGCCGGGCATGGTGTCTGACTCCGACACCACTACGGTGAAAATAGTGTCCGGTATTAGTGCTAGCATGCCGGGCATGGTGTCTGATTCCGACCACTACGGTGAAAATAGTGCCCGGTATTAGTGCTAGCATGCCGGGCACGGTGTCTGACTTTGACATCAGTACGGTGAAAATAGTGCCCGGCGCTGTCACTAGCACGGTGTAAATGATGCTCGGCATTGCTGTCTGCTCGTTGCAAAGCAGTGTCCGGTATTCCGACCACTACGGTGAAAATAGTGCCCGGTATTAGTGCTAGCATGCCGGGCATGGTGTCTGACTTCGACACCTCTACGGTGAAAATGGTGCCCGGTATTAGTGCTAGCATGCCGGGCATGGTGTCTGACTCCGACACCACTACGGTGAAAATAGTGTCCGGTATTAGTGCTAGCATGCCGGGCATGGTGTCTGATTCCGACCACTACGGTGAAAATAGTGCCCGGTATTAGTGCTAGCATGCCGGGCACGGTGTCTGACTTTGACATCAGTACGGTGAAAATAGTGCCCGGCGCTGTCACTAGCACGGTGTAAATGATGCTCGGCATTGCTGTCTGCTCGTTGCAAAGCAGTGTCCAGCATTGTCACCGGTCAATATTGGTTGAACAAGGAATGAAACTGTGATGATTTCAATTCAATATTGTGAGTAGCTGGCTTTCTCTTTAGGGTCTTATTTGATTCGTTTTGAGTACCACCGTTTAATGCTATCTCCTACAACAACCATTCCCTTACTCGATCTCCACTACAGATACCTCATAGTTACGTTATAATCACTTGGACGATCCACTTCAGAACAAAACTCCCTACTAACAAAAGCAACCTTGTTTGGGCCAAAAGCCCTGTTGGTGTCTCTTCTAACACATGTAAACACCCCTGGATACCGAAGTGCTGCATGTTACCCTGAACTTCTCTGTATATCCGCGTACCCAAACCTGCAGCTCACCTGAGCAAAACCGAGGAAAAAAAGCTGTTCATGGCTGAGGTGGAGACCGGGCAAGGGTAGCTCCTCTCCGTTGGTCTCCACCCACTGGCGGTAGGCCAGGAAGCTCGCCTTCAGGCCACCGTTGTCGGCGATGTTCTCTCCTGTTGGATACGGTTTGGAAGTTGCCGTAGCTAGGACCCCAAAATGCTCTCATCTTTTGTCATGAATAAGATAATCAAGAGCGTAGACAGTTGCAGAGTTAATTTTCTTTTAGAAAAAATGCTCTGTATTAAAAATTTCTCACAGACGATCTTACATCATTTATCTCAATATAGTATGAAATAAAAGATTGATATGATGCGGTTCGATTCATAATTATACGGTGATAAAAACGAACTTGAAACAGGCATCGTCCGTGTGGTTTACTTTTCAGAAGTTGTAAGATATTTGAGGTGAACAAAAGTATTGCAAATAAATTTTTGCCGCATTGGTTTGTTTGTTTAGACATACAATCAATGAATGTCTCTTTCCGCTCGATCAAATTGGTGAGTTGGCAAATATAAATTTACTAGAGAAACTAAAATGTTTGATGGTAAGGTCATGCTTGATAAGAAGGTACCCTGTGTGTACCCATGAGAGTAGATAGTATCTCACGGATTTAAAATCCGTGAGATGCTCAGCCCTGTAAGAGTCTAGTGTGTTTTGCACGCCCTATTCCACTGTCGCCCAGGTGAGTGACTCAGGTGTGAACGGTGAGCGATGGTGATAGTTGGTGAGTGATGGTTATTGTTGGTGATGGTTGATGGTTTGTGATGGAATTTTGGTGTAGAAATATTTAAATATAGGTAAGTATTTTTGTATTGGTTTGAATAAATGTTCGTCCACGGTGTTAGGGTTTATTGCTTTGGCATAACCGTAAGAAGTGGTGGCCGGGTACATAGGATGTTGGTTGTACGTGTAGGATTTAATTATTTTTAATAGTATATGTATATATTTATTTATAGGTCATATTATTTAGTATCGCAGACATCGCTGTTATTTCAATGGGTATTTATTGTTCGTACATTAACTTATTTAGGATTTTATTTGTTGATGTAGATACCGTTGTGATAGGATTTCAAGTGGCTGATTCTTTCATTGCTCGATCGTTATCTTATATAGGTGCGATAACATGTTATTTTTATACGAATGCGGTATTATGTAGGTTCTTTGTTATTGATGAGCAGAAGCTATATTATGCATTAAATCCAACCCAATTTGTCATTGAGTGTATTTCACAGTTGCAATATATCTACAGAATCATCGTTGGAAGTTACAGTATAGCTATCTAAAAGATGACACTGATACAATACGGGCAACAGTCATACAGTAGCAGTCAATTGGAATGGTTCCACTGCCTTGCTAGCGTAGCGGTAGACCTATATTCATCACTGTCATAGTCAAATGCTAACTCGAGACCCCCTCCACTCGAGAGTGCCCTCAAATTTGCTAGATTTCATCTCTACACGTCAGTTTATAGTACCATTAATCACTCGCCGTGTATATTCCGTTCGAGATATAGTCCGCTTTCTGTTTGGAGATGATGATTAAAGATTCTTATAGCGGAACATTTTCATCAACAAATAATAGTGGATTAAATCCAAGTGCTTTTTCTCATAGTTTTTTTCACAGTTACGTCAGTACACATCCTTATTTATGATACAAATAGAAGGCAGTGCATTTATACTTTCACGTATTTTCAATCCGTATGACTTTGAACAATGAAGAATGTATGTTCAAGTTTATATTAAAAATATTTATTACATAGGTAAATAGTAGCATGGTTACAACATATTAGGAAAGGTTACATCAACATACAAGGAACCTTTACAACAATCTATTTTCATTATATTAGGAGCGGTTGCAGGGGTATACCATCTTATGAATATTTACATGGTTACAACATCTTAGGTTCATTTACAGAATTAAACTTGAAGACGTGGACGTAGTTTCGTCAATCACGCGAGTGTACTCGCCAAAGACGGCTTCCCCAGGCTTACGTCTCTTCCAAGTTAAATCCATGTTTACATCGACATCATCATCCACGACACATCGCTTCCGGTTTTTAGTGACGGTAGGTTCAACTTCAATGGATTTTTTGGGATTTTCTGGATGTCCACAGGCAAGAGTTGTGCACGCGTCAACATAGTAGAGCTTATTTTCAAACTTTCTGAGGCAATTTTTCATAGTGCTGACAGTTTAAAGCTGGCATGCTTGTGTCCATGTATTCAGCCAGAGGAGCTTGACGCATTTCCGTCTCAATATTAGCCACACCTTTGAACTGGAGCAGCAACGAGTCTGTGTCCAAGTAGATGAGCAAGACGTTGTCACCGTAGCGTGGTTTTATAGTGTCATAAAAGAAGCTGTAGACTTTTGCTTCAGCTTTTTCAAGCACGTAGAATCCAACTTGGAGTGGTTGAACCATTCGGACATTTTTCTACAGTAGGACACAGTCATCGCAGGCAGTGTAGGCAGCAGTCAAGTGGCAGTATCACGGTGCCTCTGCATCGCTAACTCAGAGGTAGTAGAACTTCATCAATCACTGTCATTGACTCAGACGTTATCTCGAGACCCCCTCCACTCGACACCGCCCTCTAATCGCGATATTTCATCTCTACACGTCAGTTTAGGGCACCATTAATCGCTCCCCGTATATATTCCATTCGAGATTTAGTCTGTGTTCTGTTTGGAGCTGATGAGAAATATATGTATATATCGACGACACTTTAGGTAACCGAGTGCAATTTCAATTGCAGGGTATTTATCGCATTTCCAATGCAAGGCAGGAGGCGTTGCATTACAAATCATTGCAAGCCATGTTGCATAATTGCAATTCGTTGCTAGGAATTTGAGTTATATTTAGGATATTGCAAACAATCATTTATAAATTATATGTGATTGATAATATATTTATAACACATATTTATTAGGAAATTACATGAGTTTATCGTTCATACGAGACCATAATTCTTCACTCCGAAAATCGACGAGAGCAACTGTACGAAACATAAGTAATGACTTCGACTATCACTCAGATCTTATCTTGATCGGCGGTATCAGAGGCACTCGGCGGCCTCTTTATCGGCGATGAGCATTATTTCTCGGTTGGAGGTGTCGGCTCATCATATTGGTGTAGGATTTATCATCTGGGTGTGTTTTTTTCTCCGTTCTATTAGGTTCTAGACTGCTGCCCTTAGAACACATTTTAGATAGATAGATAGATCCGTTCGGGAGTATTGTATTCATCCCTTCAATACCTTCCCTTATACCCAGAAGTTTGTTTTTAAATTTCAGTGAATTTTTTTCGACGCTATTTTTAAATTATAGTTACATGTTTAGACATCGAATCTTTTCAGTTTTTTTCTTGCTGGCGCCGACATTCTCATTCAGTATATTTCCGCAGATATCCGAAACACACCTAATTCTCCTACCACTCAATCGTTTGAGACATGATTTTCTCTCTTCATATTTCATTTCCAACAATTTTGAAACTAAGTCAGTTATACATTTGATTTTATTGTGTAATTTTACACTTCATATACATGATACCGTTTTATTATCCCACTTGATAATTCGGTTCTCTTCAACTTTATCAAGTTTTCATTCATATGAGGTTTTCTTGATATCACTACCCATATTTTCAGTATTTTCCATATTGTCCAAGGTATTGTCTAAGCTCTTTTCACCCAATCTTTATACAAACTACGTTTGAGTGTTAGAACGCATTTTCTTTTCCGCTCGCACCCTGTTGATCATTTTCTATCTCATTATTTTGGAAACTCAGGTCCGGTTTATTATGTTCTATCAATACGCTCTTGGCATCCTTAGAGCTTGTATTTTCTCGTTCATTTTTATTATTATCATCCGCAAGATAATGGCGTCGTTTGAGATGACGCCCGCCAAAACCCGAACGTGGAACTTGATCGGCCTAATTTTATCTCCGCAGTGCATATAACACATACCCCCGTGTTATCCTTTACGTTAAAATATTTTCGTATCAAACTAGGCGACATCCTTACTCAATTAAAACAGATCGTTTACTGAATGAGAACACATCCCACTCCTGTTTATATTTACTTTAATTGGCATATACACAACGAAAAAAAGAACGTTTACTGAATGAGAACACATTCCACTTCTATTTATATTTACTTTAATAGGCATATACAGGGACGATGCCGGCACCGTTATCGGCACCATGTAGCTTTTTACAGAGTCGAAACCGGTACCATGTAGCCATATACAGGGTCAATGCCGATACCGTTGCCAACGCCATGTAGCCATTTTTGGGTCGGTACCGGTGCACACATTTTTTTGTTTGCATATACAGACTCGTTCAACATCTGTCGCATTTTTCACTTTAGGTTTGTGATGTAGGGAGACCGTAAACCTAACTCATCCTAACCTAACCCACCCTAATCCCATCCTAAACTAACCTAGTATTATATAGTTTTCCTGTTTTTCATACCTATGTTAGGTATTTTTCATTAATTTATTCGTCATATTATCAAATCACTCTTCATAGCTCTATTATACGTATTTTCTTTTTAATATCACACACATAAACACTTTTGCACGCATATAAAGGGTCGGTATCGGCACCGTCGCCGGCACCAGTGCCGAAAGCATGTCGATGCATACACACATTTGCACTAATATACAGGCTCGTTCACCATCTGCAACATTTTATTTCTGATCTGCGATTTCTAATAAAACTAATCCCCGTTCTTTTGTTATAAGATATTCAATGTGGTTCAGTTTTTACGTCATGTCAGGTTAAAAAATCTAATCATCCTAACCTAACCTAACCTATTCTAACCAAGAATTATGTACCGTCGATCGACTTTTCATGCTTATATATGATTTTGTCATTTATTTATGATTTATTCATATCAAACCTCTCCCCTGGCTCAACATTTAATCTAGCATATACAATTGAATGCACTCTTCCATTTTTTAACTAATTTTCATCTATTTCCATACGTACATACATCGTTTGTTTGATTGTTATACGTATTTTCATAGGATTTTTGATTTTTTTTTTACACATTTCTACATCAATTTTACATGTTATTTACACCCATCAAAACCTAACCTAACCTAACTTAACCTAACCGTATGTATGGCATTCAGTCACTGATAAATACATATGACCCCCTCCAGACGACTCTAAATGTCACTTTAACATACACGTTATTTACTTCGTTGTCACTCTCGACCCATGTTAGTTTGCAGAGAGGCCCCATTTTCAAACTTAGAGGGATTGATTGTTACAAGTAATTCATATTTGTATCCAGTTTCACACAAACGATTACTTCGTCTCCGCCAGGTCTACCTAATTTATGTAATATCTCCTGTCACTACATCCGTGGATGCCTTCCACGTACGATTGGCATTCTCTCTCTCCTATATTTTTTTTTATTCTTGACGATATAAAATATAAGTAATGTGTGGCGTAATCTCAGACGTCGTCTTCGTCAAGAATATGAAAAATATAAGAGAGAGGGAATGCCAATCGTGGATGAAAGGCATCCACGGATGTAGTGACTGGAGATATGAAATAAATTAGGTTGAATTGGTGTGAGACGAAGTGTTTGTTAGTGTGAAACTGGATACAAATATGAATTACACGTAACAATCAATCCATCTAAGTTTGAAAATGGGGTATCTCGGATAACTAATATGGGTCGAGAGTGACAACGAAATAAAAAACATGTATGTTAAAGTGATATTTAGAGTCGTGTGAGGGGTTCATATGTATTTATCAATGACTGAATACCATACATAAGGTTAGGTTAGGTTAGGTTAGGTTTTGATGGGTGTAAATAACATGTAAAAGTGATGTAAAAATGTGTAAAACAAAATCAAGAATCATATGAAAATACGTTAAACAATCTAACAAACGATGTTATATACATATGAAAAGGGATGAAAATTTGCTACATCAAAATTGGAGGAGTGCCTTCAAACTGTAAATGCTAGATTAAATGTAGAGACAAGTGGAGAAGTTTGATATGAATATATCATGAATCAATGAAAAAATCTTATGTAAGCCCGAAAAAGTCGATCGATGATACATAATTCTTGGTTAAAATAGGTTGGGTTAGGTTGGGATGAACAGATATTTTTAACCTTACATGGCGTATAACCTGAACCACATCAAATATCATGTAACGAAATAAAGGGGATTAGTTTTATTAGAAACACAGATCAGAAGTTAAATGTTAAAGATGGTGAACGAGCCTGTATATTAGTGTATATGTGTGTATGTATCGACATGCTTTCGGCACTGGTGCCGGCGACGGTGCCGATACCGCTTTTTTATGCATAGAAAAGTGTTTATGTTTGTACATGGTGCATGATATTAGGAAAAAACTACGTAAAATAGTTTTACGTAGTTTTGACTGTCGTGTGGAGTGATTTGATATGTATAGCGAATAAATTTATTAAAAATACGCAACATAAGTATGAAAAACTGGGAAACTATATAATACTAGGTTAGGTTAGGCTGGATTAGGTTAGGATTGGGTTAGGATGGGGTAGGTTATAATGGGATTAGGATGGATTAGGTTAGGATGAGTTAGGTTTAAGGTCTCCCTACATCACAAACCTATCGTGAAAAATGTTTCAAATGTTGACCGAGTCTGTATATGCATCCAAAAAATGTGTGAATGTGTCTACATGGTGCCGGTACCGGCACTAAAAATGGCTACATGGTGTTGGCAGCGGTGCCAGTACCGACCTTGTAAATGGCTAGTTGGTGCCGGCAACGGTGACGGCATCGACCGTGTATATGGCTACATGGTACCGGTCTCGACTCTGTAAAAGGCTACATGGTGCCAGCAACGGTGCCGGCATCGTCCCTGTATATGCATATTAGAGTAAATATAAATAGGAGTAAGATTTATTCTCATTCAGTAGACGGTCTGCTTCCGTTGTGTAAGGATGTCGCCATTATTGATATGGAAATTGCTATGGAAATATAAGGATAACACGGGGTATGTGTTATTTGCACTGCGGAGATAAAATTAAAAAAAAACAAGTTCCACGTTCGGGTTTTGGCGTCATCTCAAACGACGCCTTGCGTAAGATAATATTAAAAATGAACTAGGAAATACAAGCTCTATGGATGCCAAGAGCGTATTGATAGATCATAATAAACCGGACCTGAGTTTCCAAAATAATGAGATAGAAAGTGATGAACAGGGTGCGAGCGGAAAAGAAAGTGCGGTGCCACTAACATTCAAACGTAGTATGTATGAAGATTGAGTGGGGGACCCAGAGACCCAAACCTTAGACAATATAGAAAATACTGAAAATATAGAGTGATATCAAGAAAATCTTATGTGAAAAAAACTGATGAAGTTGAAAAGAACCGAATTATCAAATGAAGTAATACAACGGTATCATGCATAAGAAGTGCATAAGTGTACAATAAAATCAAATGGATATCTGACTTTTGTTTTCGAATTGTTGGAAATGAGATATGATGAGAGAAAATCACGTCTCAAACGATTGAATGGTAGAAGAATTAGGTGTGTTTCGGATATCTGCGGAAATATACTGTCGGCGCCAGCAAGAAAATCCTGAAAAGATTCGATGTCATAAACATGTAACTATAATTGAAAAATTAGCGTCGAGAAAAAACTCACTGAAGTCTATAAACAAACTAAGGACAGCAGTCTAGAACCTAATAGATCGGAGAAAAAAACACACCCAGATGATAAATCCTACACCAATATGATGAGCTGACACCTCCAACCGAGAAATATTGCTTATCACCGATAAGGAGGCCGCCGAGTGCCTCTGATACCGCCGATCAAGATAAGACCTGAGTGATAGTCGAAGTCATTACTTATGTTTCGTACAATTGCTCTCGTTTCGGAGTGAAGAATTATGGTCTCGTATGAATGATAAACTCATGTAATTTCCTAATAAATATGTGTTATAAATATATTATCAATAACATATAATTTATAAATGATTGTTTGCAATATCCTAAATGTAACTCAAATTCCTAGCAACGAATGGCAATAATGCAACATGGTTTGCAATGATTTGCAATACAACGCCTCCTGCCTTGCATTGGAAATGCGATATATACCCTGCAATTGAATTTGCACTCGGTTACCTAAAGTATCGTAGATATATACATATATATCTCATCAGCTCCAAACAGAACGCGGACTAAATCTCGAATGGAATATATACGGGGAGCGATTAATGGTGCCGTAAACTGACGTGAAGAGATGAAATATCGCGATTAGAGGGCGGTGTCGAGTGGAGGGGGTCTCGAGATAACGTCCGAGTCAATGACAGTGATTGATGAAGTTCTACTACCGCTGAGTTAGCGATGCAGTGGAACCGTAATACTGCCACTTGACTGCTGCCTACTCCAATGGTACACCTACTCCAAGTTGGGCTCTACGTGCTTGAAATATGCTAAAACAAAAGTCCACAGCTTCTTTTATGACACTCTGAAGCCACGCAACGGTGATAACGTCTCGCTCATCTACTCGGACACTGACTAGTTGCTGCTCCAGTTCAAAGGTGTGGCCAATATTGCGACGGAAATGCGGCAAGCTCTTCTGGCTGGATACACGGACTTCTCCAAGTACCCCAAAAATCATCCCTTGTACGATGAAACAAAGAAAGGACAGCTGGGGCTACTGAAAAGAGGAACAGCCAACGACTACCCGAGTGAAATCATTTGCCTCCAACCAAAGTGTTACAGTACGTTGCTCAAATCCAACGCTACAAAATCCGCTCCTAAGGGTGTCAATTACCAGACACAAGACAAAATCAGACATGAACAATACAGACATCCATAACCAGAAACCATAGACACACCTTGAGACCATACACAACATTCGCGCACAAGCATGCCAGCTTCAAACTGTCAGCAGAATTAAAGATTGCCTCAGTAAGTTTGAAAATCAGCGTTACTATGTTGACGCGTGCACAACTCATGCCTGTGGGCATCCAGACATTCCCCAAAAATCTATTGAAGTTGAACCTACCTTCACTAAAAAGAGGAAGCGATGTGTCGTGGATGATGATGTCGATGTAAACATGGATTTAACTTGGAAGAGATGTAAGACTGAGGAAGCCGTTTTTGGCGAATACACTCGCGTGAATGACGAAAGTACATGCACGTCTTCAGGTTTTATTCTGGA
Organism: Gammarus roeselii; assembly: GCA_016164225.1. NCBI lineage: Eukaryota > Metazoa > Arthropoda > Malacostraca > Amphipoda > Gammaridae > Gammarus > Gammarus roeselii. The sequence continues at coordinate 2,849 of SDVV010020903.1, read as the reverse complement.
AATGAACCTAAGATGTTGTAGCCATATTTTTATTCCTAAGATGGTATACCCTTGCAACCGCTCCTAATATGATGTAAATGTTACTAATATGTTGATGTAAATATTTATAATATGTTGTAACCATGCTTTTATGTAACTATGTAATAAATGAATATATATAAACTTGAAACTATATGTTTCATTGTCCACAGTCATACGGATTGAAAATACGTGAACGTATATATGCACTGCCTTCTATTCGTATCATAAAAAAACATTGGGAAAAAGCGCTTGGATATAATCCACTATTATCTGTTGATGAAAACGTTCCGCTTAAAGGATCTTTATTCGTCAGCTCCAAACAGAAAGCGGACTATTTCTCAAACGGAATATATACGGCGAGTGATTAATGGTACCGTAAACGGACGTGTAGAGACGAAATCTAGCGAATTTGAGGGCACTCTCGAGTGGAGGGGGTCTCGAGTTAGCATTTGACTATGACATCGATGGATATAGGTCTGCCGCTACGCTAGCAAGGCAGTGGAACCATTCCAATTGACTGCTACTGTATGACTGTTGCCTATACTGTATCAGTGTCATACTGTAAATATACTGTAACTTCCAACAGTGATACTGTAGATATATTACAACTGTGAAATACATACAATGGCACAAGCGGTTGGATTTAATGCATAATATAGCTTTTGCTCTTTAATAACAAAGAACCTACAAAATACCGCATTCATATATAAATAACAAGTTATCACACCTATGTAAGATAACGATCGAGCAATAAAAAAAACAGCCAGTAGAAATCCTATTACAACGGTATCTACATAACTAAATATAACCCTAAATAAGATAATGTTCGAGCAATAAATAACCATTGAAATAACAGCAATGCCTACGATACTAGATAATACGATATATAAACAATTATATGCATATACTATTAAAAAGAATTAAATCCTACACATAAAACCAACCTCCTATGTACCAGGCCAACACCTCTTGTGGTTATGTCAAAGCAATAAGCCGTAACGCCGTGGACAAACATGAATTTATACCTATAAAATATTGCTTACATATATTTAAATATTACTACAGCAAAATTCCATCACAAACCATCAGCAATCACCAACAATAACCATCACCCACCAACAATCACCACCGATCACTGTTCACAGTTGAGTCACTCACCTGTGTGACCGTGAAATAGGGCGTGCAAAAACATCCGTAGACTTTTCCTGGGCTGCGAATCTCACGGATTTTAAATTCCGTGAGATCCTATCCACTCCTGAGATTGTGTTTGATAAGAAGATCGCTCGTTGCTGACAACGGGTTGTTCTCAACGACAGTGCTGGAAAAAATATTTGAGTTCCATGAGGTTGTGTCTGACAGAAAAAAATATATTTTCTCCTTACCTAAGGTTAGGTTCCCGTTGAGGTGTTCGTTCGACATCGTGTATTGCGAGTACTGCTTCACCATGCACCGCGTCTGCTGCTGGAACCGCCTGCTGGTCTCTGGCTGCCACCACTGCGCCAGGTTGCCGTACTTATCGTAGTCCCGCCCTGCACTCAACAAATCAGTACGTTAGCACTTCAAGAACAGTCGACCTATGGACCCCTTTACAAGAACATAAACCTCGCATTGTGCGTGGGACCTCTTGGAATCGGACTCCAAATCATCCGTCCTCTCAAACATCAGTTCTCCCTTTTACCACATAAGTGCTTCCCTTACCACATCAGTACCACCCTAACCACAACCTTACAACATCAGTGCTTTGCTCACCCTATCAGTCTTCCCGCTGCCACATCAGTGCTTCCCTTACCACATCAGTCTTCTCCTTACCACATCAGCATTTACTCTACCTCTCAGTGCTCTCCTTACCACATCAGTGCACTCCTTACAGCATCAGTGCTCCCTTTACCGCATCAGTGCTCCCTATTTCACATCAGTGCTCTCTTTACCGCATCAGTGCTCTTTTCACATCAGTGCTCCCCTTACCACATCAGGGCTCCTTTTCCCACATCAGTGCTCTTCTTTCCAGATCAATTCCTATTACCACATCAGTCTTCCTCGTACCACATCAATACTTCCCTCACCACATCATTCTTCCTATTGCCACATCAGTCGTTCTCTTAACACATCAGTGCTCTCCTAAAGACATCACCATATCAGTGCTTCCCTTACTGCATCAGTGCTACCCTTACCACATCAGTGCTTTCATTACCTTCTTTATTACATCAGTCTTCCCGTCATTACATCAGTCGTCTCCTTACCACGATACCTTCTTCACAACATCAGCTCTCTCTCTCTCTGCGTCACCACCCCTCAAAAACGTTAACCAAGTCGTGCACCATCACCAACCCCTCTCAAACTCCTGCACATTGATCGATAGCGTGGGACCGCTCGTGCCTCATCATCACCACCTCAAATCCCCCTTCACCCTGATCACAAAGGGAGTGGGCCAGCTCGTGCCCCATCACCACCCTCTCCCATCTCTCCCTCACCCTAATCATCAAAGGCGTGCCCCATCACCGGCCCTCCCACTCCCTCTCACCCTGATCACCAAGGGCGTGGGCCAGCTCGTGCCCCATCATTGGCCCCTCACATCCCCCTCACCCTGATCATCAAAAGCGTGGGCCAGCTCGTGCCCCATCACCGGCCCTCCCACTCCCTCTCACCCTGATCACCAAGGGCGTGGGCCAGCTCGTGCCCCATCATTGGCCCCTCCCATCCCCCTCACCCTGATCATCAAAAGCATTGGATAGCTCGTGCCCCATCATTGGCCCCTCCCATCCCCCTCACCCTGATCATCAAAAGCGTGGGCCAGCTCGTGCCCCATCATTGGCCCCTCCCATCCCACT
>SDVV010020902.1:0-13231 GCA_016164225.1 Gammarus roeselii | reverse complement strand
TATATATATATATATTTATATATATGCATATAGTTTTATAAATAAACCATTATATAAAATTAGAGCTCTGTGTTTCGTTTTTTCTTCATTCAGAGACTTGTTTTACTTTCGACACTCGGCACTTCCTCCAGAGAAGTCAATTGGGAAAGATAACCACAAAATATCGTCAGATAGATTTCGATCAATAACCGTTCCCGACATAAAGTTCCTACAATGGTATGAAAATTAATTTGTTATATATAACATGATGTTAATTCATGTTTTTTTTTTTACAAAATTTTTTCTCCCCATGCACATCTCCAACTAAAACAAAATGTATATGCCGCTCCCAGTCCAAAACGTGGATGCCGAAGTTGAGTGGAAGTGGAGTCCTGACCAGGATACACCGGTCGTAGTGGAAGTAGAGTCCTGACCAGGATACACCAGTCGTAGTGGAAGTAGAGTCCTGACCAGGATACACCGGTCGTAGTGGAAATTACTCTTCGAATGAAGGGAAGCGGTCAATTCGACGAATCGGACGCGGCAAGTTTATGATCAAATGGTTGGCCTTTCGTTCATAATTATGAGTTATATTTTAATTATCATTTTTGTGCCTCAGAAGTTTTCACCTGGTAACACGCATAGTAGCTTGTTTTGAGCAGCTAATATATATATTAACGTTAAGTCAAATGATCCTCAATTACCGATCCAAAATCTCAATTCAAATTAACCCTGCAGGAAATTTTTTCGTAGCATTTTCAGGCTTAAATTTCATTGGGTATAAGACAAGTGGACAAATTCTGTGTATATTAGAATACACTGATGATGCGTGCCAAGTTATCGCCAGACTGAGCTCTTCTGAGAACATTAATTGCTACGTAAATAAACTTAAAATTAACTTTCCACTAATGGTTGTGAATCATGTTACCTTATACATCTCACCAATCGATGGACATTATTGAAGGACATTCTCAATATTCCATTGCTCGATACGTTGAAACAAATGAAAAATTAGCAAGGTCAACAGACATTTTCTCTATCCTGGCCATTTACTGTTTGAAACAGACATTTAACATTGAAACTTGGAGTAGAAAATATTCACTGACAACAACACAGGCACTTTCACTTGGAACTGATGACGCCACAAGCATGTGCACTTGTTACTAGTGACGTCACAGGCATGTTCAATTTGCGTTGGTGACGCCACAAGCATGTGCACTTGGCACTGGTGACGCCACAGGCACTCTCACTTGGTACTGATGACGCCACAAGCATTTGCACTTGGCACTAGTGGCGCAACAAGCAGGCGCACTTGGTACCGATGACGCCACTCGCATCTGCACGTGGCCCTGGTGACGTCACAAGCACGTGCATTTGGCACTGGTGACGCCACAGTAGTAGTTATAAGTGTCCAGAAACGTGTCCTGAGCGATTCGGACAGTGGACGATATGGCTTACGGCTGGCTTTCGGGTGGCTTACGGGTGGCTCACGGGTGGCTTACGGGTGGCTTACGGGTGGCTTACGGGGAGCTTACAGATGGCTTACGGCTTTGGGAGTGACTCATTCGGACGGACACACAGCTTTCGGATTATTCGTAAGGTATAGGTTATATATATTTACGTAGAGGATATCTTTGGTATTTTTATCGCATTTCAATACTAGGCATACTGTATTGTAATTCATTGCATGTCATGTTGCATATCTGCAATTTCAATGCTAGTCCTATGAGTGTATAGGGATAATAATATCATATAGAGATAATAATATTGATAATAATTTACATGCAGTATGAAAGGTTAACCCCCCCCCCACGAATGTTGATTTTTGGACACGTTGATGAAGAATTTTTTAACCTTGCTAACGACTTTCTCCGACCACTGTTGTATTAATAAATTTACACGGGGCATAGATTTAGTTAGTTTAATGGTATATTCTGTGATTGTATAATTATAACTGTATCTACGATATTCGCACTGGTATCCTTTTCGTTTGGTACATATGTTGTCATATTGTGACCGAATGTCACATAACACGTGACTTGTTTAAAAATGTATGAGCTTATTTGTAGATCGATGAAATAAGAAATGATCAGCAATGAAATAACTAGAATTAGGATTCACATCTTTAAACGACGCTCGAGAAAACATGACATCCCTATGCCAGCTGATGTTTTAATGTTCTAGTCAGAGCTCAACTATATATTTATACTGATTCGGTAGGAAATTATTTAGGTATACATCGATATTCTTCATAAGCATGATGTCTTCAAGACGCGTATGCCGTCAAAACGCCCCTGCGTGTAAGGACCTCGAAACAGCCCCGCGTCAGGGGACGTCACAACAGCCTTGTTCTAACACGTTAAGGTGTCAGTCTTGGATGAGAGAGCAACCTCGGACGATGCCCCGCCCCGCTCATCCCACCAGTCAATGAGAGAGTGGACCACAGACGATGCCCCGTCCCGCCCATCCCACTGTTGTGTTCTTATTATTTACAGTTGTTAAAATACTTTAAAGGTGGAGCAGGATTCAAATGATAACAAGTTATTTGATAATATTATTTTGAATTAAGAACAAAGTAACAGATCAACACGTTAACTCTCAAACGAGCATGATTAATGATTAATGATTGTGATATAAACAGACACAACAGAACAAAAGTGTATTTTGTGTACAATCAAATTGAAAAGTAAAAAGGAGAAAACGAACAGCAGAAAAAGCGAAAGAATTAAGAGCAGAAAAATAAGTGTAAATGAACAGCAAAAACCCACCCTGTAGGAGATACAAGGCAAGGGACATAAATACTGAGGAATTATTACACGCATCTAAGTATGAACGTATACTACTATTATCTAGCAAAATTATCACACAGTTACCAACAACCTATGAAACGCATATAAACGCTGAAGGAAATATTACACGCATCTAAATATGAGAGTATAATACTAGCAAGTATCACACAGTTAATAACAACCTATGGAACGCATATAAACGCTGAAGAAAATATTACACGCGTCTAAATATGAGATTATAATACAAGCAAAGTATCACACAGAGTGTTCGATCGCTGTTCTAATCGGGCTTACCTCCTCTCGAGCTGTTCTGTTATTAAGTGTGGGGTCCTATAAAATTTATCCCTCCAACTTCCATGAGTTATGGGAGGGCCATGCTGCTATGTATATGAAATGATCCTCCAATAGGAGAGCAACTCTACCGTTTGGTCGATCTGAGGGGGCGTGTTCTTTTCGATTCATGACTCGTTGGCAAACACTAAAATTTAGGCCGTTAACGAATTTTATTGGCTCCTCCCATCCTTTTTACTATTTAAAATAACCCTGAGAGTAAAACACGGCCCCTCATTGTTATTGGATCCCGGCCACACATGATGAATCGTCGATTTTAACAGTATGCCCAAATGTCACTACACTTGTCAATGTCTCCTGGTCATGTAATGTTTTATGGGGATCAACTGTCGTTTGCTGAACAAACACTTTGGAGGGGAATCGGAAATATGCAAGGCAAGGGATTTCATCGTGTAACTTAAGCTATGGTTAACAGGCCCACACTGCTTCTTGGGCAGTGGACCTCAGGCAATGCCCCGCCCCGCCCATCCCACCAGACAATGAGAGAGCAGCCTCGGACGCTGCTCGCGCTCCGATCACGGGCGGTGACAGTAGCTTCTGTGTCATGGTTTGAAGTGGACCTGCGCTTGAACCTCCTCCAGAGGTGAGATAATTAAAGTGAACTTATACATGTATATTCTATTTTAGAAACAATGTTATGATACGATACGTGATATTGTAGTTGAATTTTGGTATTTTCACTGTTATTTAGGGTGATTCCACGCTAGGCGATCTTATCGAGTTCCCTTTTCCATGCGTTATAATGCCAGTCATGCTCATGAGTGCAGTGTTGGGTGCTCACAGGAGCTCATCTCTCTGTCGCGAAAAGGCACTACCTCCCGCAAGTGGTGCGGTGGCGTACATATTTTACCCTGTCACGGTCGAACATATTTCGCGTACCAGTTTATGCTGTTCTGTGATTTGTGTATTATTAACAGTGAATGAATAACAGTGTTTACGAGCGTTATTCCAGTGTTGCGAAGCCGTGTGTTATTTTATAAGCTGTCCCAGAATCTGACTATCTCGTCCTTCTCTTCAACTATCACCAGTTTATTTTTGTGAAATGCTTTAGGCAGCCTATCCAGGAGCGTTTGACTGAAGTCATTCACATCTTTGCTTATCACTGTCGTATTGACCAACAAACTTTTGAGGAGATCGAGAACGTGAGTACGACTTTGGACATTGGGATGACAAACAAAGCCGTTTGGTTCAAATATAAGTGGTGTATTTGTTTTTAGGTAGTGTAGCAAACCGGGGGACAATGATTTAGCCATGGGGGCAATGAAGCCGATGTAGTGTTGCAACATCGCCATTATTTGGCTTCTTTTATTTGATCGGTTCCGGTGTTTCATCAATTTTTGTAGTGATATTAATGCGATATAGTCCTTGGATAAAATTGAATAATTTTATTGCTATTTCAGGCAAAGCGTTAAAATCTAGCATATCGTTCTCACGCTCATCCAATTTTTGACTACGGTATTGACTGCTGTGTTCTGCTAATTCTGGTTCTGTTGTAACAGATAAGGATGTAGCGCTCCCGCCAATATGATTTGTTGTAAGCTTATCCATCTTGAATTTTGGAACTAAGTAGTAAGCCGATTCATCCTCGAATTATATTTGTCAAGAAACTCACTGCAGTGTGTGATAGTAAATTTAACAAAAGCCCTCCACGCAAGGTTGATGAAGTTTTCCTTTCGTTCCCGGATGATTTACTCCCGGATGATTTACTGCCTAATTGTTTTATTATAGAAAAGAATTTAGTTACCCGTGACTTGGTTTGCTTGTCACAGACCAATTTTCTGCTCAGTATATTTGGGAATATTTCGCAGATGATTTTAACTTCTTTATCAATTAATTGTTTGATGAGTTCACTACATTAGGATGATATTAGTTGATTTAATTTGTGATTAATGTTTAATTTCCGTTTCAAAGTACGTTTATCACACATCACGACAGGACGTTTTCTTCATTATTTCACTTCGGTTTGCTTTCTGCCTCGTCTAATTCGGCTCTTCAAGACCTTGATGGAATAAATATCAGGTGTCTTACACTGAACTAGTTCCTGCCTGTAGGCAAAACCTTTGATGGGTTCATCAGTATCCAGCGGTGTAATTTCATAGGTCGGAGGGTAATGTTTTTGATTAATACGTAAAACACACAACACTTCCTTCTTAAATTTTGGTTCGTGTCCTTTCCTGAATATCTTGAGACTGGAATCACTGCACTGTAAGCGAACGTACGCTCCCACCTTTAGTTGTGTACTGGGCGCTTTATTTCTCTTACGTCGCATTTTATACATTTCGGATAGCAGTGCCTTAACTTCTTTTGGGTCATTCAACAAATAAACGTCAAAGGGGACCCAGCCCAATAATGATGAATGTGGTGTCATATTGTACGTGTTCACAATTGTTTGCAAGGCATCTATATAGCGTTCCGTCTTTTAAGCATGCGTATATTTACCCAACTTCAGTTTAAGAGTCCGTATGACCCGTTCAGCAGGTGATGCTTTATTGGCTTTGTTGTAGGTGTAATAAATGGATATGTTCCTGCCATTCAAATATGATTTAAAGCTTTTGTTCATAAATTCAGTCCCCTGATCTGAATAGATCCGAGTTGTTGGCCATACTAGTTTGTTGGATATAGTATCAAATGTAATAGCTTTCAACGGTTATACAGACAGATATTTGCTGTATATATCAATGACGATCAATAAAGATGCAATTCCGTAATTTTTATCCGCATAATCTTTCATATAGGCAATATCCGCACAGAGAATCGATCCATGACGCGCAGCTGTGAACATGCGTCTGGTAAATTTCAAGGGAGCTTGATTAAATCGTGTATAAGTCTCTGACCCTTGTAGAAAATTTTCAACATCGCGTCTCGTTGTAGACGGACAAATATTCGTATAACTTTGATGTTGGGCCTTTGCGCTAGAGTATGATTGTAGTAGACACTCTCCCTTCTAATTCAATACTAATCTCAAATCTGGTATACATTATATTTTATAGAGGGAACACTTGTTCAAATTCATGTCCTGCAATTTGTGCTCTAATCAAGAGTTTCAAATCACTTGGGTGTGTGAAATCGACCAAGATGTGCCCATATCATTTCTGTTCCACATGCAACTTATATACGGAGATAAACGTTTCAATCTTGCCTTTTCCATGTGATGTTTTGCCAGAGTAACGTAATTGATTTATATTGCGTATACGTAGGATGGAAAAGTGTGTGGTATTCAAAGATATTGCACGGTGGATTGGATTTGAGTAAAAGAGTGATTGGTTTAAATATATCGCACTGATTTTTGCATGGCGTCCCCGACAAAAAAAAACATTTGCAATAATACGTAGAGACCCTGATTCTAACCTGAAATCGTCGTACACTACAAGGAGTTTACATTTCGATTTTTTTGATAATGGATCGGATGAGACTTGTCTTGAATGAATTTTTATCTTCTCATGTTTCCTTACAGGAAAGTGCTCTGACCCCGAAACGATCACCTCATCGAAGCTATCAATGTATTTAGTAATCAATTTACCAATTAGGACACTCTTTCCGCTGGATGAGAACCCGCTCACAAGCAATCGAGCGGGTGTGTTAAAGACATTGACGTCCGCATACCTAACAGTCTCCATCCCTGCCAGCAGACGATGCACGACTAACTATTTTCTCAACGAACCTTTACTTTATAAATTCTTTCTCCCCTTAGCAGATGTATTCCATCAAGGATGTGCTAAAATCAAGGACCCGTTCGGCAACACCAGGTAACTTGGCGTTTTACATCTCTAAAGTTAGATCGGTCATGCCAACATCATGCCAACATCTTTGACATCAATAATGTGGCTTCCGTATGTTTTTTCCGGTAAGCGATTTTATCTTCGTTAATTCAAGCGTTCTCAATAGATCGATGTAACAACTCGATCGGGGGTAGGTCAGATCAACCTGGAACTTCAAGGATGATAAGGCATGTTTAACGAAATGTCTATATATTGTGGGGCTCTGTGATCAAAGTATTTCATGATAGAGCAAAACTGTTTTTTTTTTCTATATATACATTTTTTTCGTTCATGTACAGACCGACGCAGTACCCTCCAGCAAATCACCCGTATCAGGACTATCCGCTGGCTGGTCATCGCCCAAACTATCAGGGTGATCCTAGGTACGGTAGCCCAAACTACCAGCTTCATCCGCTGCCTGTACATCACTGCCAGCAACGCCAGCAGCCTCAAGCATGGCAACCTCGACAACCGTGGCAGAGACAGCCGTGGTTGAAACAAGCGTGGTACTACCCGCAACAGACTACAGTAAATGACATTTACAAAGTCGGAAATGATGCATTACAAAAGTTAGTGCATACAAAATATATGTTTCTACATTTTTTCATTAATAGTTTTAACATCTTTCTTCAGGAACATCTTCACCATAGCTTAAGAAGGTGCTATAGAATGAACTTTCTGGTATATCAATCGTTAGGGGCTTGTCTTCCGAAATTTGCTCAAGTGATTTGGTCTGAGATGTACTGCAAACCAGCATCGTTATCTCATGACTGAGGAAGCTAACCATAAAGTCAGGACTTGGTACAATTCTAGACTTGTGCATTTTTGATTTATTGTTTAAGGACACATGACATATTTCTTCCGAGCTGCACTCCAGCTCCACACTCGACGAGTCCTATCTTATTAAAATAGATACCTACTCTTTTATCTTCAAAATGTTCAGGATAACTTTAAATTCTGTAAGTGTCGTTGACACAAAATTGCCAGCTTCAATGAATGCAAACCTTTGACGAGTACGATTATAGATCACTGCAAGATTTTCAACTTTTTTCAACTCCATTTTTCGGACTTGTTGATCAATCTTGAGGAGGATGTTTGCTCGATGAGAAGCTGATAATGTGCGTGTCCATTGCCTCAGCGATGGCAGTTTTAAATGGCACCACCTCTGCAGGCAGACGTACAGGTTGCAACACGTATAGCGGTTTAGTTTCGCTTTCGTTTGTTCTGGTTTTGATTTGTTTCTAATTTGGTTTTGTTGTCGTACATCTGGCAGCGTATGGTTAAGTTATCTGGCGGTGTATGACAACTGTTGTATAAAACGATGAATGATGCAGTTCATGCATTATATGTGCTCTTGATCTTGTTTGTGACGGACATATGTTCTACTCTCGATGTAGGTAGTGTCAGTTCTAACATGTCTATTTTTTGTTTTATTCTAGAGATATCTTTCTGTAAATTTATTAGTCTTTTTTTAATTATAGATATATCTTTGTTATTTGTTAATCAATTTTTTTAGTTTTGAAGACATAATTTTGTTTATTCCTGAAAGATGATCCAAACAATATGGTGATGGCGGATACGCTATCGTTGGAAGATGCAGGGAGTGTTCGAGGCAACGAATCATAATCAAATGACGCGCTTACCTTCCGTAACCTAGCCTCGCAATGTCCGCATGCCCTAGCGCAAGCCTCGCAATGTCCGCAAACCCTAGCGCAAGCCTGCAACCCGGTGCTGCTTCTGATGATCCGTCTTCGGAACTACCCGGAGTTCAGCCTACTTCTCCGGAACGACCAAGAGTCCAGCCTACTGCTGCGTTGGATGCACCCTTGGCGCTGTCACTTGTTGAACAGTTTGTTACTCAGCCTACTGATGGATCGGCTCCGTCATCGGACCCATTCGTCGCTCAGGTTACTGATCCGATACGTGAGCCTATATTTTACCAACCTACCTCTTAAGGTATTTTGCAAAACAAATGTGTAACTTCAAAATTTATACCACACACTGAACATGTCAACATATCCACACTGATTACATAAGGACGTGAGAAATTAGTGGAACACACTGAATCTAAATTAGGCAAATTCCAAAGACTCCGATGCATTGTAAATGTTAAAATAGCAAAGGAATTGAGGATGGAGCTGATGACAGCAAGAACTGGGTGATTAACACAAGAGCTATTCAGCTAACAAAAAAACACAGTTTTAGGTGAGCTGATTGAGGATCTCGGGGTTGATTTACAAAATAAATTAGAAAAACAGGAGCTAGAAGGTAGTGGCTTGTCCATTAATACAGTAACCAGTGTTGAGCTTACATTCTACAAGACAGGGGTTAATGGAACAAAACGTATGGGTTATTATGTTCCCTAGCCCAAAAATTGTCTAGGCCGGCACCATATTGTCAACAAAAAATCAAATAATCATTGTGTGCTCACTAGCCTCATTGCCCATTTTCACTTGAAACAACATACAAACCTCTCAAATTTTAAACAACATGAGGAACGTACTTATTTCCCGCATAAAGACACATACCTCCAACTTCCAAAACTTGTCTAGAACAAACCTGTTGCTCTAGAAGATTTTCCTTTTATAGAAGCGGAATGTGAAGTTAACATCAGACTATATCAGCTCATGAAAGAGAAGGAAGGTTATGGTCTTGTCTGTATATACAGAGGCAGTTTAGACGCCAGTGAGGAACGCACAGTCCATCTTGTGCAAATCTTAGAGGTTAATCATGACGTGCTCATGCCGTGTTTCACTACATTTATGAAAACATTTAGAAATACGACCGTGAGAGAACTTTAATTGTCCATTCTGCATGCAAGGCATGAATGAAAGCAAAAATGCTGGGCACGTAAATCTGTGTTCGTTTGGCATGCAAGATATCAGTATGCCTTAAGAAAGCGGAATGTATCAATTCTCAGCCATGCATGCAACAATGAAACCACCAGTTGTTGCCTATTATGACTGTGAATCTGTCATAATAGGCATTACATCGAGGGCGTCTTTGGACCCAACAAAGAAATGATACCTGGCAACTATATTGGGGCTCTGTGCTTTAACTGTCACTCCAGAATCACGGAGAAACTCAAATTTATGTCTTCTATAGCTCGCAATGCAGCAGCCTGTGATATGCGCTTCATATTGAAAGGATTAGAAGGCAAAATTTCTCGAATATCCGCGTGTTGCCAAAACAGTCTGACAAAATGTTCGCCTCTCCGTTTCCTTGAACGATGCCACGAGCAGGTATGGCATCAAGTTCATCGACTCCTACTCCTTTTCCAACTCAAGTTTAGATAGTCTTGCCAAAAATTGTAAAGGCAGTGGCTCATGAAATCTCATGAAATCTCATCTCACAAGCCTCGGCTACAGTGACAAGGTTCTGGAACTCGCTACTCGAAAATGTAATTTCTGCTACGAAGCCATCTGATCGGATTCTGTGCTGGATCAAACCAACATCCCATCGCAACAAGACATTTACAGTCAACGTTGAGGCAAAGAAATGTCGAACTCTGATTATACTGAAGTGATGGAAATGTGACAGGCGGCTAACTGCAAGACCCTTTGTGACTACATGATAATTTATCTGTTAATAGACACCTTGCTAGTGGCAGAAGTCTTCCAAAAGCTTAGGAAGACCATAATACGCGACTACACCCTGGATCCCGTTCATTTTGTGAGCGCCCCTGGCTTTGCAATGCAAGCTGCCATCTACGAAGGAAAGATGAAATTGGAGCTGGTCAATGATATCGACCTACTCCACCTGATTGTCGTGAATACAAGAGGGGGATTTGTGACGTTGACGAAAGGTCTTACCAAGATAACCAACCTCCAATGCAAAGACTTCGACCCTGAACTACCTGTGTCTTCAGCAGCAATGTGGGACTTTAACAGTCTTATTGGTGGATTCTTGCGTGAGCCCTTTAGCATTGGTGAAATTCACGAGCTCATACCCAAAGAAATTCAAGCATTCGACAGGTAAACGCGGACTGTTCTGGCGAGTACACGTTACACGTACATTGTCTGTATCGATGCCCAAGTCAGCGACAAAATTGCAAGGAAAACAGGCGAGCTGCCACCACTGCTGTCTCACAAAAAAAGTCAGCTTGGACAATGTTTTGTCCTACACAAAAAATTTCTTGGCAGGGTCGATCGGCAACATCTCAAAAAACAGAAAACGAGCCGATCGTAAGCTGGCTGCTAGTCATCAACCCCAAACTGACTACCTCGTGGCCCTGGAATTATTGCAAATACTCCTCTGGGAAGGATTGGAAGTCACCAAGGTTCATCGAATTTTTCTAATCAAACAGGAACCTGTCTTCAAATCCTTCATTATGAAAAATATCCGATAATGTCAAGAGTCTACGAACTCCTTCAAAAACGCCCTATATAAACTGCTCTCAAATAGTATATACGGCAAGCTTTTGTTCAATCCGCTCAACATAAGTCTAGAGGCAAACGTCGTGTGTACAGCCAACGGGTTCCGAAAACACGCTGCGAACCCCCTCCTGAAAAACTGCTACGTCATCGGACCTGAAACATTCATCATGATCCTAAAGCAGAAAAAAGTCCGAATAGTTCACCCACTCCAATTGGATTCTACGTGCTTGAATAAAATAAAGCAAAAGTCTACATGTTCTTTTATAACACTCTGAAACCCAAACACGGTGACAACGTCTAGCTCATCTACTCGGACACAGACTCGTTGCTTCTATAGTTCAAAGGTGTGGCCGATATTAAGACGGAAATGCGTAATGCTCCTCTGGCTGAATAGATGGACTTCTCCAACTCCCCTAAAAATCATTCCATGTATGATGAAACAAAGAAAGGACAGCTGGGACTACTGAAAATAGCCAACGACTACGCGAGTGAAATCATTTGCTTGCAACCAGAGTGTTACAGTTGGTTATTCGAGTCCAACGCAACAAAATCAGCTGCTAAGGGTGTCAATTATCAGACACATGCCAAAATAAGACATGAACAATACAGAGACATCCATAACCAGAAAACATACATACACTTTGGGACCATACACAACATTCACGAACTAGCATGCCAGCTTCAAACTGTACGCACTATTAAAAATTGCCTCAGTAAGTTTGAAAATGACGCTACTATGTTGACGCGTGCACAACTCTTGTCTATGGGCATCCAGACATTCCCAAAAAATTAATTGAAATTGAACCTACCGTCACTAAAAAGAGGAAGCGATGTGTCGTGGATAATGATGTCGATGTAAACATGGATTTAACTTGGAAGAGACGTAGGCCGAGAGAAGCTGTCTTTGGCGAGTACACTCACGTGAATGACGGAAGCACATCCACGTCTTCAGGTTTTATTCTGTAAATGTTCCTAATATGTAAATGTTCCTAAGATGATGTAAAAATAAACATATGTAAATAAAGAAACGAATAAACTTGAACATATATTTTTCATTGTCCAACTAGTTAGGATATATATTGATGTCTGCAAGCGGTTTGTTGTCAGTATGACGTAGGACTCAGTGCAGGATGCAGGGACCGGAGAATTTGTCTGTCTGTCTCAACGGCAGTAGCTACTTGTACCGAAACAACACATCTTCGAGTTTTTACTAACAACATTTATCCAGGAATACAGCTACAGGGAGAGTGGATCGTAGGACTTATAGAAGTATTCTATAAGGACTGGTGCAGGATAAAAAAAACACGATGCACAGTATTATAACATTGTATGCTACGCAGGCTATTTTAATGATAGAGATGAAAGAGTCGGGCAAGAAACTGCGTTGTTGTTTCCTATCAAAAATATCTCAGGCAATGAATTGGAAGAACACATCTCCGAGCTAGAAATCAATATCAGAAAAAGTCTGTTAAGGAAACGAGTCGTTAGAGATGAAGGAAATAGTTTGAATAAGATAATGCCACTCAACACATAAAGCTCAACGCCTTTATTCTACATATCATGTCGCAATTCATATATACTGAAGCTACGGTGAATTGGTACTTTGTTGGAGATAGATCGGCTAATCAATGGGAGGAGCGATGTGTTAATATAATGTCGGTGAAGGTGTCATAAGCGAAAAAAATGTACTCTATGAACGATAATGTACGCTGCCTAAACGTTTACTCAGATAGTGTTTCACGCAGTTTTATGGCCGACAAGCAAGTCAATACTCGTAATGTTATTCCAATTAATAAATCTTATTCATTTACGCGTGCACATGTCATGTATACAAAAATACAGCATAGTACTATTCATTATATTTTCATCGATCTATGAGATGGTGTTGGCGGTATCATCTCGTTCAATGATGGTGGATCGAGCCTATGCGTATCGCATTTTCGAAGAAGCTAGAGTCATATATATATATATGTATATT
>SDVV010020901.1:0-13232 GCA_016164225.1 Gammarus roeselii | reverse complement strand
CTATATGTATCTATATAGCTATATATAGTTAGTTAATGCTGGAAGTCCATCGGCGTCACAGTTTCTCATTGTAAACCTTTTAAGAAATTGTATTGAACAGCTTCACGACCTTAGTCGTCATGTATGATTCAAAGAACCCGATTCAAGTCTCATTAACTCATTTTATATATTGATTGCCTTAGATTAAAATAAACTTTTTGTACAGTTCCTTCAGAATCCGACTCTAGTCAATCATCTCTGAAATGACTCTTCGGCGTCCACAGCTAGCTGCTGCAGCATCTCTTCTGCATTGCTTTGAAGACGTCTCTACTCCGCCACTGGTGCTGCCACTGGTTCACAACTGAGTATCTTTAAATGCACGGTTATTTATATTGAAAAGAGAATGAAGGCTGCAAAAACATCTCATTATATAATGATATATCTTGAATAGCAGAGCATTCGATTGTAACCTGACACTATTATTATAGTAGCTACCATCTGAAAATATGGAAAAGATGCATAAATGTGAGGATATATTGATACAAACAATACAAATCAAGCCAAAACCAAATTACTATGTAAGGTACGCCGAACAATTGAAATCCAATCGAAATGCTGAAGTGATAGAGGGTAAGAAATTGAGAACCTTTAACCCTAGCGCTTCCTGCGCTGGAGGAGCCACAGCCGGCGCTTAGCCCAAAGACCGCCGACATGTGCATGTTAGGAATGTTTCAGCAGGTGCAGATCCCTATATTAGAACTAATCCATGAGGAAATCTATGCTGTCTCGCGGGGGTTCCCACAAACCACGTAACGATGTGATATTATGGTTGAGCCTGCCGGATGCGATGGTTGGGCACGTCATGACGTGATCGACTGTATTGGGCGAACCAGGGTATCGTAGGCAGTGATTGTAGGGGATGTTCCTCAGTCTATGCTGGTATGACTAGAGGGTCGTGCGATGCCCGCACCTCAGCCGTGACGCGTAAACCTTGTCACCCCTGGGCAACCCCACCTCCTCCAAGTCCACCCCAGGTGGTTGACTCTGTAACACCGTGCTGACTCGATGGTCATCCACTGCAAAAGCTGTGAAGCATGAGTATCTGTTTGGGCATATGTTGTTGTCTGTAGAACAGCTGCATAATAAAGTTTGTACGCTCTGTACATCCGACGAGATATCAAAATAAATTTGAAGTTGCGCTACATTTCGAGATATCTAAATTTTGTTCTGGAATAGGGTAAATTTAATAACGTGACAGTAATTTAAAGAGCTCAAATGAACACATTTTTAAGTAGGGGTACAATTATTTATTATCGTCTGGGGAAAACGCGCGAATGACTTTTGCATAAGAAGAAGGCCAGTGAGGAATCAACCGTTGCCAGCTCTACACGTTGGGCTAAATAGCTGGCAGTACGGGTGAAAGTTTGGCGCTAGACTGATTGTAAGTTTTAATTTGCCTCTCAGGTTCCATATATCTTCTCATTTATCCATTCAGCGTTTCAAATTCATTTCAATTGTTTGGTGTTCTTTGGGGTAATGATTTATTGGAGTTTGATGCTGGATTGTTTGAATCGATATGCCCTTACACACGTATGTATCCTTTCCATATTTTCAGATGGTACTGATGATGAGTGTCAGGTTATAATGTAACGATATGTCTTTAACAGCAGTTATCCTCCTTTTTAATTAAATTACGTTTTACAAGAATTGTCTATAGTTATTTATATTTTATTATGTAAACCTGACGGAACTTCAGGAACACGATGTATATATATGCCAATCAAGATGACTCAATGCGTAATACATCTAAGTTCAATCGATCTCGGGGAGCATAAATAATCGAGGTTGCCTGTTTGGTCGGCGATGCCGGGAAACTGAACCACTATCTATTAAGTAGGTCTATGAAGAATTGTTCAACATTGAATCTCTTATTTCTACTTGTAGTGAAAGATTTAATTTTTTTAAATGTCTATATTGTTGTTGCTTAGCCTCAGCTCTTCCCACGGTAGAAAATACACGGCCAGAACTCAACCTGAAAGCATAGATACCCACCTGCAACTGCATGTTGAGAATCTCACAGACAGACAGTGCTGGCCCTTAATTTAGACCCTGAGAAAATGAATGCAGTCTCCCCGGCGCTCGTATAGATCTCGCAACGTGGTTATGATTGAGCCTGCCGGGGGCTACTGTGGGGCACCACGTCATGACGTGTTAAGCCGCATCGTGTTCGTCTTTTCGGGTGTAGATGGTGGCAGGGATAGGTCGGATCCACAATTGTATTCCCCCTTCTGTCAGAGGAAGGAAGTATTTGCGTTGGAAATAGCATGTTCGTTGTATTTCTGGAATAGTTTTCTCATTGATTCCTTCGAGTGTTCATAGGTAGATGTGGCGAGTGTCCGAAATACGTCGTCGAATTTCCTCTCGAGTGCTGATTTGGTACTCCAAGGTTTATGGTGTTGGTGTGAGCAGGTCTTGCATGGGGCATTGAAGAGCGAGAGGGAAAAGATGGAGCTCTTTGAGAATCATCTGGAAAATGGCATGTTATCGAGAAATGTTTACTCATGGCTGTCGGAGAGGAAATTAGCGAGTCGCTTCTTGTAGGTTAGATAGATGTGTGTTTGCGGAGTGTTCTGTTTATAAGGACGTGTATTGAAGCTGTGTCGAAGTCCTTACTTTTGTCAATGGTGCATACCAGGGTGCACGGAGCTGGCTTCTTATCATGCAGGCCTGTGTAAATGGTGTGCCTGCTCTTGGTGAGCAGTGTGGTTATGGAGTGTTGTTCTGAGATAGTGTTGTGTAGAGGAGAGTAGGACATGGGCATTCGTCAAGTAAGTCGATTTTTTTGAGGGATGTGGGAGGAGAAAAATGGGTCTGTATGAGTTTGATTCTGTTTGAACTTTGTTCAGTTTCTGTGCGGTTAAGATCTTATTTTTTTTTAGTTGCTGGATAAGGTGATCTGTAGAAAAGAGAGGTCAAAGATGTCGGGGGGGGGGAGAGAATTGATTTCGTGTGGACCTAGGTGTTGATGATTAATGTTTGATATGCCGTCAGAGTCCGTTGCAGAAGAGTTTTTGTTCTGGTTGATGGAAGCTATCGTCATGGTCGATGTAAATGGAGTGACGATGTTTTTGTCAAAAATAATTTGTGTACTGTTTGAGTCTTCTCATTGTCTAGATGGTGTGGTAGATGGCAAGTGTTTGCAGTTTATGTTGATGATATTTGCTTGCTTGCTTGATGGTAGGATTGCCATTTGTGTATGAATGGCTTTGATTTTGTTGTTGTGGCTCCTGCTCTATTTCCATAATTATATTGGTGAGGTTCGGAAGCTAATGTTAACCAGTACATCCTGCGAGAGTTTGTCTGATGTTAGCAAATGTTTGCATCTCTTTCGGAGTAAAGGGTTTACTGCCAGCACACCCAGCTATAGGCTTGTCTGATGTGTTCGAATGTTTGCATCAATTTCGGAGTTGATGGATTAAAGCTATATCATTCTGTCGTCGGTGAGGGATTAAATTACGAAGGTGGGTTTTCTGCTGAATTTTGCGTTCAACGGGGGCCGATAGTTTTGCATTGAAGTTGAGGATGTACTCGAGGTTTAGGTTGTGGTGCAGTGTTTGTGCGGCAGCGTCAATAGATGTGTATTGACTGATGTAGTGGACGCGTCGAGCCGTTTTTACTGACGCAGTATTAGTCTTATTCTGCTCACCCGTTACGGTACAAGCATCCATGGTATTGTTGTGAATTGGGCTGAAAGGTTTGCTAGTGGCTAGTCTGGATTATTAAATGAGATCAGTATCTGATTGGCCACTGATTACATTTTACTTCAGTCAGTGTTTCGTGTGGTAAGCCAGGAGTTATCCCCTACGGGGGGGGGGGGGTGGATGCTGATGAAAATTACGCCTCCCTCACCCAAAAAAAAAAGTTACCGTGTCCATCAAAATCGCGGCGCGAGTATTGAGGTAGGCTAAGTGAGTTGTGTACTACGGCTGACTGCTAGATAGAGGGATGTATGTTAAATTGTATTGATTCTTGGGGATGATAGTGCACTGATTGCACCTCGAGTGTGTTGTCAATGGTAAGTAGCGTGAGAGTGTATGCAGTTGTGTTCGTGTAGTTATGCTTTTCATGTATAAGTGGGATGGCTGGTATTCGTTATTTGGATGGTCGTTTATCCCAAGAACTTTGAGGTCTGGGATTTTTATGAGCTTAACTTCCTGCTGTAGGGCAATGTGAATGTAGTGTTTGTTGAGGAAATGCTCGAGTGTTTTTTTTTTTATCGTTGCTCAACCCCAACTCCCCCTTAATGGAGGAGCCACAGCCAGCGTACAACCCGAAGCCCCGGAACCTACCGACATGTGCATGTTATGGAGGTTTCTGCAGATGAAGGTATTTATATTATGCCTACATCCCTGAGGAAGTTGATGCCGTCTCTCGGACGTTCCCACAGCTCACGCACCTACGTGATATTGGGGTCGAGTCGACCGGGTGCTACGGCTGGGAAAGACTTCATGACGTGCTCGACCGTATTGGGCGAACCCCTGCATCACTAACAAAGTTCGGAAGGGACTTCCCCAGTCTATGCTGGTATGACTGGAGGGCCGTGCGGTGCCCGCACCTCAGCCGCGACAGGTGGACCCGATCACCTCTGGGCGACCCCCAACTCCTCCACGTCCAAATCAGGCGGGTGACCCCGCATAACCGTGTTGACTCGGTGTTCACCCAATGCAAGAGCTGTGAAGTGTGTGTGTATCTGTTTGTGCATAGATGTGTTGTCTGTAGGGCGAGGAATGGTCGTGTGGTGATGGCCGAAGTGTGTCGCTGGTGTGTTGTGTAGGTGTCTGTTGGTTGGACGGGGGTTCAGTAGGTGGTGGCAGGGTTGTGCCTGGTCTACAATCACATATCGAGATGATGTTTGAGAGGGATGACCATGGTTTCCACTGCTGGTGGGAAATCGGTGTGGACTGTGTACAGCCCAAATCTATGCGCAAGGCCGTGTTCTGTATCCTTTGTAAGGAATTAATATGTGGATGGAAAGTTAGAGGACCAGGCTGTGTTTGCTTAGGAGATGATGGGCCTAATAAATTGTTTGAATAATGTTGTTGTAATCGATTCCTTGGAGTGACCGTAGGTGGTTGTGGTAAGTACCCGGGACACATTCAGTCTTGTTATGGCTTTAGCACCAATGTTGTTTGTGCGCGGTTTGTGGTTATCTACGTAAGCAATGTCGTCCTGACTATGTATTGTGTATATTTAATTTTATAAGCTACGTTTGTGTCATGAAATAGCCGTAACTGCTGTAATTTTCTAAGCATAGCTAGAATTGTTATGTATGAAATAAATTTAAACGCAGTATCAACGCATGTAAACTTCTGTTTTATGTACCCTGTGGGAAGGGTGCGTGTTTCGAGTCTTTTGATTTACTTTATCGATGTACTACGATTACGAATACTATTTATTGAAAAGACAGTCTGTACATAATTAATAAATATATTGATGTGTAGTAATTAATTTTATTTGTTGCGGGATATAGTACATATATTCATTGCCGTTAATTTTCTACCTTTATTTCAATAAATGCTGCCAATACGATGCAATGAATTGCGAATGCATTGTACTTAATTCACAACATTTATTGCATTGAATATACTAATTAGGCAGCATTATTTGTTCCATATTTTAATGCAATAAATGTAATAGCTATATTTAATTTGTGACATAGCATATTCAATGCAATGAAAATATAATTTATTTCAGTAAATATACTACTTATGGCAGTTAATATACAACATTTATCGCACGAAATATACTAAAATGTTGCACTTAATATATTACATCTAGAACACTGATAATAATAAATTCATAGCACTGAATATACTATATATTTTGCAGTGAATATTGTATATTTGTCGCGCCAAATCTGGTATATTTATTGCTGAGGATGTATTACTGAAGCATTGAATATATACTACATTTATTGGACTAAATGAAGTGGCTATATTCACTTCGTGTAAGATAGTATATTTATTGTGTTGAATGTAGAAAATTAATTATAGTGAATATAGCATATTAATCGCGCTGAATATAGTATATTTATTGCAGTAAATATATTTTATTTATTGCATTGAATAAACTGCATTTATTGCACTTTATATTGTACTTGATATAGTATATATTGTAGGAAATTTATCGTGCGTAATATATATTTAAAGCAGTAAATTTGTATATTTCATGCATAGAATGCGGTATATTCATTATACTAAATATAGTATAATATACTTATTGTAGTATTTATCAGATAAAAATGTACTGGAATAATATATTATGTTCTTTAATATAGATGAAAGGTTCAATAAGTAAGTCTGTTAGGTAATAGGTGTAAACGTGTAATAATTCCATCATAGTTCAGTATAATTCGATCAAGTTCTTATCTTAACATTGTATACAAGTTCATGTTTATTACATATCTAACTAGAAAGTACAATGTTTCATCTAACTGCGCGTACAAGAACGAGAACATGTTGTCATGACGCAGTCAGGCTATCGTTCAATTTATTTTTTGAACAGTGCAGTATGAAGGGTACAAAATATATTAAATATCACTCGGGACATCATTTTCCGGTCAATTGTAATCATCGAAATTCCATCAACTGCCAAGAGCTGGTAGCAGTCGGGTTTACTGCGCATGTCATTAACATTCTAAAACGTAGTATTTGACTATGGACTCTAATTTCATCAGTTTTTATAGCTTCAGTGAACTTGAATGCGGAACATAATAATTAGTTACAAAACATATTGTTAGAATATATTTGAGTTGGACCTCATTTCCACAGAGGCCTCAAGGCGATTTATTTGTTTTATAGAATAACTGCCGGTCATAATCGCTCCATCTCCGGTCAATTTTGATTTGATTTGAGCCTCGTTGCCTCAACGAGAGTCATTGTAAACATTTGACGATGTCCTTACTGTCATAAGAACCGCCATAACGGATTGAACGAGTAATGCCCAGCATATTTCATATGCCTGACAATATTTTGTCATCTGATCACACGGTTTTCGTCTTCACTTGATAGCTACCACGGAAGGTAGCTGCACATAATCGGCTGGTACGTGGTCGTATTCGGCAATCAGTTAAAAATCGAACTAGTCACTGCAGAGTGAGCAACCAGTAAAAGAAATTACATCAGCAGTCTTTCGGCTAGAGCAAATATTGGTACACTTTTTACAGTTCCAATCTCATAACAGAAAGGCACCGTTGTTGTGATCAACCACACTGGCTATAATTCTTACTATCAGAACTACAACGATTATGTCAAAATATCGTGTCAACAGCATTCTTCAAAACAATTTTTGAACATGAACACTTAATTGCCAATTTCTTAAGATATATCCATCTTAAGCCTAGTTGAATGTCCTATGAACTAGCATTGTCGATGGCACAAATCACCACAATTAAATTGATAGTTCAATATCCACAGCATCAAACACTACCCGTGACAGCAACATGAATCGATATCCTTTAGAGGCACGCGCCCTACGGGGGAGCCTATTATGACTCACGTTGAGGCTCTGGTGGAAATGAGGCCCAAATCAATCAATCAATCCTTTAGAAGCCCGTCAACGCAACAAGTCGAGAACCGGCTGCCTGGGTACCAACAATACGCAGAAGAACGTAAGCCCATGCGGCAGAGAAATAAAAATTTGCTTCCGTCGCAACAGTTTTCAGGTACACGGTCTCATGCAGCGTTTCACGAGATTTTACACTGGACTTTCAGCAACTACCGAAGACATACACTGGAGCTTGTACATAAACGATTTCACCCATGATCAACAATAAACCTCACCGTCCTCCACTCTCCCAAAGAGTTGTCCAATGCGTTTGAACAGAGAGATCTCTACGGAGATCAAAAGATTAGATTTGATTTATTTTAGCCCGACTTGTCAATATTTTGGAGCCGAACGGGAAATAAGCATATAAGAAGTTATCAAGGTCACGCACACCTCTGTCTGATCTGAACTGTGCTTGGGAAGCCTAAAAAAAAACGCACGATCATATGAGAAAATTCAACTAGCCCAAATTGGAGTGCCTGAAGGTAGGGGCACGGCGCGCAGTAACATGGAACATGAGAAAATTAGCCAATGATGGAAGTTTTACACACAGACACTAGGCCGCATCCCCCAAAAGGGGTGTGAGTGGCCGACGGCAAGGCGCACCTCACCCTCATACGCTCACACAACTTAGCCCTTCTGTGCTAAAGGGTTCGGCCGGTACCCCCGCAACATACACTCTAAGTCACGAGTGCAGTCAGAGGATCCGTCGTCAGCAGCAGTGCCCGACAGTTTTCACTGGTTTACCCCCCCCCACCCACGACCATCCCGACAACGGGATGGCAAGGGCGGGAAAGCACATCAGAGCAGCGTCAAAATCAACCATTCTCCACTCACGCTTGTTCATTGCAGGCTCTCTCGCCACTCTCACATTCATGTCTCTCCTTCCTAACGCTTGCTTCATACCATCCATCCACCCAAACTCCTGTCTACCTCTAGGCCTGCGACTACTCGCCTCCGCATTCATCACCCTTTTCACCAATCTGCCTTCATCCATCCTCTCCATTTGCCCGAACCATCTCAGAACACGCGAATCCACTCTGTCCTCCGACTTCATCACCATCTCTGTTCTGATTCGAACCACGTCGTTGGTGATCCGGTCTCTCGGAGTTACTCCAGCCATGCTCCTCAGACATTTCATCTCGAAAACATTCAACCTTTTTCTCTCCTCTGCTCTCACCCCCAAGTCTCAGCTCCGTAGAGCACAGTTGGGACAACAACACCCTCATACAGCCCTCTCTTTGCTTCCATCCCCAACGTCCTACAGCTCATTCCACTCTTTAGTGCACCCAACACTTTACACCCCTCCTTTACTCGCGCCTTCACTTCGGTTTCCACTAGTTCAGTTATCTCCACATAGGTGGCCCAGATACCTAAAACACTGAACGTCCTCCAGGAGCTCTCCATTTAGGGTGACACTAATTTTGCTCGCATCGACAGTCCTCGTGCATCTCATTACTTCACTCTTACCCACGTCCACTCGAAGCTTACTCTCACACATTATACCAAACTCCGACACTAGCCTACATAGATTGATTGATTTGGGCCTCATTTCCACCAGAGCCTCAACGTGAGTCATAATAGGCCTACATAGAGTCTCCTCTGAATCGGCAACCAGAAGTTATACAGAATTAATTAATGTTTTCTATCAGCTTAAGATATTGATAACTATTACCAAATTCAAATTGCTAATGCACAGCGCAGGGACCTTATAATTTACTCTTAGTTGCATTTGTAGAGGCATAGTAATATATGGCACAAACCTTATTGCTTTGAATGGTTTCGTATTACACATGTGGTTATTTTTGCCACATTTAACACGCGTTAGTTTCAAAATTCTGCACATTTTTTGTTACGAGTTTAGGGCGATACAAACACAGACCTTAATACGATAACCGGAACACATAAAGGTGAATTAACAGATTAATATTCTATCAAGAACAACGTGAAGACATTGCAGATAACAATATAAAATATTTAGATTTTTAACATGCAGCAGACCTAGGCGGAGTAAATCGAACAGGCATAAAATGTACGACAGCAGCTTTTAACGGTTTCAATACTCTATCAATTCCCTTGAACACATACGTTTACTTGCAACGAATGTTGTAAAGTAATAAAATAACAGGGTGGTAATCCATCACACAGGCCTTCAAGACTAGCCATAGTAGCCAATTCTATTAAGGTATTAAAAGGTTCATTTCAGCCTGCCTCTAATGAGTTTTCTTTCAAGCGGTATCAGTTCAAGTTCGCCGAGTCGTTGCAGGTATACACATCATATTTCTCAGTCCTAACTGGAAATTTATGGATATATAACCAAACCCTCTTGTCTTTCGTGCAGCTAGCTTTCACTTGATTCTTCTGTTAGAGATCTTTGGTGATAACTATTACAAGATCTCGTTGTAGGCTCACATTAATTTTGTGATGGCATGCCATTACGTAGTCAGCATTTAAATGGTGTTCCAATGTGCATTTGTTAACATTCAAGTCCACTAGTTAATTAAGATCACTTAAGATAGTGATGCAATTGTGCCTCAAGTCCGCTCTGTGGCAGTGTTTAGTGCAGGCAAATTTTGATAACTTGTTAACGATGCCATGGCATGGGGTACTTCAAATCTTACTACAGCTCACTGTTTTTTTCTTCGGCCAACAAAGACTCGTAGCTTGCGGCTTGTGAATCAATTTCGGAGCTATCTGGCAACGTTTCCAGCTATTCCGTGCATCTGCACTTTTTTTCAGATACCGTTCAAGGGGCAGCTTATCATTGTGTCGACAGCTTTGGTTTCTCTGTGACTTTATTGAAAAAGTCGAAGAGATTGGTTAAGCAGCTAAGTTTACCTCTGAATTTGATTTGGTAATTTCAACCGGAGCCTCGACGCGAGTCATCGCACGCTTCCCTGTAGGGCACGTTTTCTTCTGAAGTCATGTTAGGTGTCTATGAGGTGGCATTTTCCTTTCGGTGACTCGTTTTCATCATTCATTCTAAGGTTTTGCCGCCCAGAGATGAGAGACCGATTGGTCTTTAGTCCTCTGGCTCTTGCTTACCATTCTTGAATATGGCTGTGACGTTTACATGTCTGCATCGGATGATTTTAGATCTCCTGCACTAGGGAGGAGGAATGTGACTAATTAGACTTGCATCTAGACCACAACTGAGGAGGACTTAACTGAGTCGCATCTGGACTACAACACAGGAGGAGTAATCTGCGCCGTATCAGGCATAGAGCTAAGAAGGAGTGCAACCGCAGGAATAAGAAATCCGAGTCGCATCATGCCTACAACCAACTGTCATTGCTGGATACCTAATCACCGGCTTCTGGCCTTGATAGCAGCTGCTGCCCCTTCTTTCCAGCGCTGCGTAGCAGCTTCCTTTCCTTCCTCCAGCAGAGCCTCTAGAGCGCCCCAGCCACGCTTAGCTGTGGTGAGGAGATAGCTGTTGCTGGGGTCCTGAGCGAAACTGTACGCGCCCATCGTCAGGGATGTGCTCAGGCGGGCACACACGCACTCCTGCAACAAAATCACTGGTCAACAATGAAACACCAAATACATTTCGCTGTCGGATCGATTTATTTTTATTTTTGGAAGCAGCCTTGTAAGTCATAGTAGCTACTTATGCTACATCCTACGATAAATAAGCGTAATTGCTGGTTAAGGTTTACAGTAAGTGGGAACTTAATGAAAATTTTCCGTGAAAATTATTAACAGTGGACCTAAATGATTCTAACGCGGAGTCTGGCCCGCACGTCCAATTTGTTCATTTAAATGTGAATATGCGATTAGATTCAAGGGTAAAAATCCCCCATAAGAGTCAGCAAGTTAATTAATGATATTTCCCAAAAGTAAGATTAGGCCAGAGGGCTCATCTCCAAAAGGAGCTCTGACGTGAGCTATAGGTAGATTCCTCATACGAGGCGATACAGAAATACGACACCTATCCTCAATTCACAGGTCGAATTGAGAGGTCAGCCAATTGCTTATGTAACCAAACAAAGTTAAGACGATAAACTCAACTGAAGAAAGCACATCTTGTTTGTTGCAAGGCAATTAACTATATAATGTAGCATCCTTTGTTAAATTCATAATTGTCTAGCAAATTCGGCCAAAAATCTTTTGTACTACACCCTAGAAATTAAACTTAATACCTTTCATTCTCAGTCAAAAGAGAGTCTTAAGAACACTCCCATGCTAGCATTCGTGACCTCAATCTGTCTCAATTTTGTCATCAGAAATTATCCATGTATAGACTTTGTAACAGAGCGGATTTTCAAATTCAGTTCAACGCGTCAACACAAGCATAACTATTAATTGAAAACCGTGCAGCTGAAACATGGAACTCAGCCTGTGCAGGTATGTGAACTAGTAAGAGTATCGGTATTGATAAGATTAGATTTGAGTGACGAGGCTTTCTAGCCCAATAGAGCCATCGTTCTTCTGGCGCCGAATAATATCAAACCAGCAAACGTGACGTTCCTTTCCTCTTGCCTTTTCTTGCACAATATGAGCATGTCCTCCATCTATGTCCAAAGCTTGAAAGAATACAAATGTTCATTTGTACACTACCATTAGTTATAAGTTAATGCTGAGAATACCGAAGTAGAAATTGCTGTCTTCAAAACAGCTTACACTATGTATGTATGTATATATAGATATACAGCAGTTTTCCACTCGTAAGGAGGGTGGTCAAGTTAGGCTGGCACAGAGAAGAGAGGCGTATACCTCGTAGCTTGTGATAATCTTGTAGCTGTCTACCATTCGTAATATTTAGATATAATTTAAAATCCTCTAAGACAATTGGCCAGTGCTTGACTAGAACCGTATATTGTTTGAGAAGCAAGGAGTGAAGGAGAAGCACACCTAGAAGTTTCAGTATCTGGGAGCAATTTTTCTACATACTGCAGTAGTTTTATCATACAATATTCAGAATTTCATCCGAAGTGTGGAGTTAAGAAATCGAAGTGTTCTTACTCATAAATGCAGACAAGTCAACTATAAGGAAAATTGCAACACTATTGACATAGTTAATTAATTGGTCACAACAAAATAGTTTATAGGAAGGAAACCAAACGTATGGTGATCACTTGTATGTATTGTAAAAACTTAAATCACGGTAGCACAGCAGTGAAGTATGTGATCTCACCTTAGTGCCCTCGAGACTGCTCAACAAGCCAGCACAAACAGAGTGCAGAGCAAGAAAGGAGGCACAAATGCCAGAGCACGCCAGAACCGCGAAAACACGGCAAACCAATGGCGCTGAAAGGTCCGGAAATTTGTGCTTCAGGCAATTTATCACACAGCTATCTTGTGAGAGATAGGCAGACAGAAACACAGAGACACACAGACAGACACACACACATATATATACATATACAGGCATTATAAATACATATACACATGAAAATGGGCATGCATATATTACAGATACAAACAAAGCGCACCCCACGCAACTTAGCCCTTTTGTGATAAAGGGTCCGGCCGGTACCACAGCAACATACACTCAGGGTCACAAGTGCAGTCCGAGAATCCGTCGTCAGCAGCAGGGCCCAAAAGTTTTCACCGGTTTACCCCCCGCCGCGTCATAATGGCCGCCCCCCCCCTCCGCCCACGACCATCCCGACAACGGGATGCCAAGGGCGTGAAAAAAAACACAT
>SDVV010020900.1:0-13232 GCA_016164225.1 Gammarus roeselii | reverse complement strand
ATCCTACGAGCAGTGACCGGCTCTCATGCGAGGCTCTTCACGGAACATCCTACCAGCAGTGACCGGCTCTCATGCGAGGCTCTTCACGAAACATCCTACGAGCAGTGACCGGCTCTCATGCGAGGCTCTTCGCGGAACATCCTACCAGCAGTGACCGGCTCTCATGCGAGGCTCTTCACGGAACGTCATACGAGCAGTGACCGGCTCTCATGCGAGGCTCTTCACGGAACATCCTACCAGCAGTGACCGGCTCTCATGCGAGCCTCTTCACGGAACATCCTACCAGCAGTGACCGGCTATCATGCGAGGCTCTTCACGGAACATCCTACAAGCAGTGACCGGCTCTCATGCGAGGTTCTTCACGGAACATCCTACGAGCAGTGACCGGCTCTCATGCGAGGCTCTTCACGGAACATCCTACGAGCAGTGACGGCTCTCATGCGAGGCTCTTCACGGAACATCCTACCAGCAGTGACCGGCTCTCATGCGAGGCTCTTCATAGAACATCCTACCATCAGTGACCGGCCCTCGAACGAGGCTCGCCTCAAGATGGGAGAATAATCATCCAACATCGATTTCTGTTCATGAAAAATATACTCCACATCAAATAGATTTGATCCTTTCAGAAAACAAAGCATCCGGACACAGATTCTGTCGGGTCGACTCCTCTGGCAAGACCAGCTGCTTCTCAGCTGCTTCGGAAGCTAATCATTGATTGAGCGTCCACAAAAGTCAACGTCCACAACAGTGGACGCTCAACGTCCACAACAGTGGACGCTCAACGTCCACAACAGTGGACGCTCAATGTCCATTCTCAGGCACCAACATCAGTGCCCCAAACCTGAGAAGCCTGAAATACACCACAAATTACATCACACATTTTGAAGTGGAGTGCTGCCTCCCAACTTTAATTCAGAAGAAGACTGACAAAGTGAGAGGCGTGCGGACAGATCGGACCTTTATGAAATGGAGTACTGCCTCCCAGCCATGAACCTGAGGAAGGTTGGAGAAGTTGAGGACATATCGGACCCTTATTAAGTAGAGTACTTCCTCCCAACCATGAACCTGAGGGAGGTTGGAGAAGTTGAGGGCATATCGGATCCTTATTAAGTAGAGTACTTTCTCCCAACCATGAACCTGAGGGAGGTAGGAGAAGTTGAGGGCATATCGGACCCTTATTAAGTAGAGTGCTTTCTCCCAACCATGAACCTGAGGGAGACGAGCAAAGTGAGAGGCGTTCGGACAGATCGGCCCCTTCTATTGAAAGCTTCGAGTGGGGGCAGTGAGGTGGAAGTGCTTGGTCAGCAAAGAGGGTAGCCAGCTCATCGACCCAGCCTAAAACAGGTTACAGACGGGGGTTGAAACGTGAGAACCTCTCTAGCGGACCGAGGGCAGACAGGGACAAAGACGTGGAACAGCTCTAGCAATAAAGAGGGCTGACTGTGCAGGAAGAGAGGGCATGGTTTGCTAGTATTCCAATTATGCTTAAACAATCGAGGAAACGTGGCGAAACAGGGTTGGGGACAAACACACGCTACCCCCAATATAGCTTACAGCATGGAGCCGCAGAGCAAACATAAAGGCCAAATCCAACATTGCTCGCAACATTTTGAAGTAGCTGATGATAACTCGTAGAAGACGGCGCGCGTACGGAAGTGGACATACACAATACCAATGCCCACAAAAAGTCTATACATTTTGCTAAGCCATCATCTATTCATGAGCAATCGGTATGAAGATGAAACATCCCTGCATCCAATAAATGTTGTACAAAAATGTTTTGCCAGAGCACAAAGATCCATTCAAAGCAGGCGGGAGATTCTTTGAACAATAATTGACCAGCGATCGCAAGGTTCCTGAACCTGCTAAGAGGACGTACTAATAAAGACCACCACCTGCAGCAGCCTTGAATACAGTGCAAACGTACACATCATAGTCATTCGCAGCGACGTGAGCAGACTAGATAGCGTTAAGGGACCATCTCCACCGGAACTCTGACGTCAGTAGTCGTAATAAATTGTTGTGAACTGCAACAGCTGCACCAATATAGAGAATTAAAGCCCTGAAAGTAGTATACAAGTTTGTTTCGAAATTAAGATGACTAGATGGTTTCATAGTAAAAAGTCTTACACATTCATTGTGTGTCACACGAACGATATCATAAACGCAAGACGTGACAAGGTCTTCACTGAGCCGGCCGTACGAGTGGCTGTTAACCGCATCATTACATAATCTCATAGGGATGCAGAGATGGTCTGTCTCGCAAGAGTGTGACGGGCCTTGAGGAGGGACGTCTGTTGAAGATTAGACCAGACAACTTAAGAGCACAAAATTGCGTTGTTCAAAGATTGAAAAGACAACTTGAGAGCACAATATTGCGTTGTTTAAAGATTGAAAAGACAACTTGAGAGCACAATATTGCGTTGTTCAAAGATAGAAAAGACAATTCGAGAGCACAATATTGCGTTGTTCAAAGATTGAAAAGACAATTTGAGAGCAATTATTGCGTTGTTCAAAGATTTAAAAGACGACTTGAGAGCACAATATTGCGTTGTTCAAAGATTGAAACGACAACTTGAGAGCACAATATTGCGTTGTTCAAAGATTGAGAAGACAACTTGAGAGCACAATATTGCGTTGTTCAAAGATTGAAAAGACAACTTGAGAGCACAATATTGCGTTGTTCAAAGATTGAAAAGACAACTTGAGAGCACAATATTGCGTTGTTCAAAGATTGAAAAGACAACTTGAGAGCACAATATTGCGTTGTTCAAAGATTGAAAAGACAACTTGAGAGCACAATATTGCGTTGTTCAAAGATTGAAAAGACAACTTGAGAGCACAATATTGCGTTGTTCAAAGATTGAAAAGACAACTTGAGAGCACAATATTGCGTTGTTCAAAGATTGAAAAGACAACTTGAGAGCACAATATTGCGTTGTTCAAAGATTGAAAAGACAACTTGAGAGCACAATATTG
This sequence comes from Gammarus roeselii, assembly GCA_016164225.1. Taxonomy (NCBI): domain Eukaryota; kingdom Metazoa; phylum Arthropoda; class Malacostraca; order Amphipoda; family Gammaridae; genus Gammarus; species Gammarus roeselii. Next base: position 10,253 of record SDVV010020900.1, on the reverse strand, counting down.
CGTTGTTCCAAGATTGAAAAGACAACTTGAGAGCACAATATTGCGTTGTTCCAAGATTGAAAAGACAACTTGAGAGCACAATATTGCGTTGTTCAAAGATTGAAAAGACAACTTGAGAGCACAATATTGAGGAGTTCAGGACTCCTGACTCTCGTAGCGGAGAGAATTCATAGTTCACGATCAGCTGTTCAGTTTCACGACACGGACACCATCAGCTGGCCGAGAGTCCTCGCCGCCCTGCACAGGAGAGGATGGGTATCATCGTTGAATAACAGTACCGTGGTTAAACAACGGTGAGCGTTCTTCAACCGTGGTGGGTACCTTGCTTATTAAAGGTTATTTAACAGGTTGATGCAATGGAGACTGATACTTGGCAGGGCGTTGCGGTAGTGGAGGAAAGAGGGTTGCTGACGGAGGGGGGGGGGGCAATTGGATGTTATCTCCGGGTAAGTAGTGACGGTGAGTAGGGATGGTGACAAAAGACTGTGGCAGTAGATGTATATAGGTTTGATAATATGTAGCAAGGTAAAGAAGGAGCGAGGCTCGCAAGGTTTTTGATCAGCTGACTAGTACCGTATGAATACGGTTGCGATCACGTTCCGACGCATATCACTCCACAGTGGCTGGCTAGTGCACGAAGTGAAGACCTTCAAGCGTGATACGACGTCGAATGGCAATGAACAGTGTAGACAGGCATAACCAGGGGCAGCACATTGGAACTAAGTAACAGTGTACCAAGCCATTCAGAAACAAACCGCCTCAGGTAAAGGAATATGAAACTCAACAGACCTCCATAAACACAGCATGGACTCACGTTAAGACTAGTACTCTCTGCACCTGTGACAGGGCTCGCCGAAAGGGTCTCGGCGGGAAAAAATGGACAATCCACTATAAGGAATGATCAAGTTATTCAAGGTACACAGCAGATCCTGCTGCAATTCCAGATACCAAGCAGACCCTTCTTTCCTAAATACACCGAACAAAAAAACATGAATAGTTTGAGGCAAGATTTTCATGAAACCAAATCAACGCAAAGCTCCCGTGGCAGACCAGGGCCCTTGTACTTGATAGGCTCTTCTTGGTGTTGCTGCCGCGGAGTGCAAGCCATCGAATGTTTACTAGGTGTTGCTGTTACTTTCAGCGCCGCATACCGCCCTAAGTGATGGCCACCCCTCGCAATACGGGCCGAGCGCAAGCGTGAGGTGACCGCTCTAAAGCAGCTCAGCCTAAGGCGTAATGGTTCGGAAACCCCGCTATGTATGCATGAGGTAGCACACCCTTAGGACTTGCGATTAGCTGATGGAGTACTACTTTCTCTGCATAAGGCTGCATCGGGAACCTAAACTTCAGCGCAAGATTGTCAGTGCCTTTTGGGAAATACCAATAGTCGATATAGAACCAGTTTCCCATGCAGATACCCTCACTGCATGGGTATCTGACACAGACACGGATACAACGAATCAAATGCCGTACTCGAGTACAAGATGTAGACATTTTCATTTTGAAACGATCAATGAGCTTTGATGTTTTCAGTTTGAATACATAACGCCACAACAATTACTGCAACAAATAATGCTTGTTTGGTGACATTTCAGTAGAATTTAATCACAACCATGCCGAAATGCCGCTGCCATGGATGGCTATGTTTGAATGTTGTGCTATACAATGTCACTGTGTGGCCCCCCACGAGGGAGCCTAGCCGCCCACGAGGAAGCCTACACGAGTCAGGCGGGCCAACTCCATAAGGATGCCTTGCCTGCGGTAGCGGCGTCTGGGGCTCCGGCCCTAGCGAATGTCCCTCAACCCACCCTGTTTCATATCCTCGCCGGTGGGGATTGCGCCTTGTGCGCCACCTCTGCGGTGTTGATGTGGACGCAGCCTGTGCGCTGCCCAGCCTTTGGGCCCACCGACACTTCCAAGACACCAGAGCCACGACATATACACTGCATTGTTTTCCATGAACAAGTGAACAATCTCCATCATTTCTCCCTTACAAAACATTCCTGTTTCACATGAGGTTATCCCTGCACGCGTCCTGTTGGGGCGTTGCAGTGTGGCCGAGGGACATGAACACGCTGCAAGTTTCAATGTTTCGGTGTCCACAATTAAAATTATACGTCACTATTGACCATTTGTCAACTGCCCCACAACCCACAAAGTTATTTCAGATAGCAACTAAAACACTAACCCACCACTAAGCCGGCCACCCATTTCTCGTCTCCCACCTCCCTTTGTCTCAACACGCGCGTGTCGGTGAGTGTCGAGGGTTTCGGGCGGTGCGCTGGCGCGGTTTCCACTACCGCAGGTGGAAACCGGGACTAAGCAGCAACAACAACAACAACAACTGTGTGGCTATTACACGAACAAAGGTCTAGGATAAATTGTACGAAAATTGAAAACCTAACATCGCTGTTTGTTTCCAACATAGCTACTTAACCTGTACGGCTTTCAGTGAGAGTGCGACATATGGTAGCTACAATTCATATCTCCCGGTACAGTCTTCATATTACTAGCCGTCTCATGGCACCACAAGAGAATGACAGCCTCGACAAACATCCTTCACTGTAGTTGAAAAAATAATAAATAAAAAAGTTCATGACTGTTTCAGTCATGAAGTTCACGACGATCTGCATGAACACAGAACTCTAGAGGTTAGAAGCTTTCAACCCACTCTGGCCGGTAGATGCTCTCCGCTGCAATAAGTGTTATGAACCGAGCTCACCGAACTTACAGTGCATGGAGTGTTCAGAGGCCTTGGTTGTTCAAGCCTCCGACGAGAAGGTTTGTTTTCGTGTTAGCCTGACCTCCTGCTTGCCATGACCGAACCCCTCCCTCACCATCCCACTACCGTTAGCTAGTGTGGTGTCAGGGCCTTAACTTGATAAGGAGGGAGCGCTGCCCCAACAAACAACGAGGCGACGTACTGGCTTTTGAGGCATATGCGAGTTAACAAACGCTACTGCTCCGAGGGTGAACTTGTTCACAGCATGTTTTCGGATTAGAGCCGCTTGCTGCAGTACTCCATCCAGTGCAGGTGCAAGTGTTGAAACTGCCTGTCAGTTTCAGAATGATAGCCTTTTCTGCTTATGATGATTTGGGCCTCATTTCCCTTCTGATGATACGTTACAAACAGAGTCGAAGTCAACTATCTGCAGCCACCACTGAAGCAAAACACCCGACCCGCATCACCGCACAGCCGTCCGTAAGCCTTCCACCGCATTGACGCATCTACGACAGCATTCAACAGCAGCACGGCAGAGCATTCAACAGCAGCACGACGAAACATTCAACAGCAGCATGGAAAAAGTACCATAACCGGAGAAACGACTAAAAAACCTCTGCAATAGAATGGTGGCAAGAGATTATTGATAGCCCAGTGTTTACACCGCCCATCTGAGTTTACCGTGGACTATCAACACTTTTTACACCTACCATTTTATTGTAGACTTCTGGTCCAACGATTCATTACTGGCCCATGTGCGTCATTACTGGGTGCCTTCATCCTCACGTTGCATCATGCAAACCTGCTTTAACATTGTCATATCAAATCAACACAAAGGGAAATCAAACGAAACATTAACTTCAACTGTACATACCAAGCGCCTCCCATTCTCACCAGAGTATGAAGCAACATGAACTATGGATGGATGGAGATTCTAAACGCACAACCAGTCTCCTGTACTGAGAAATGTATTTCCACGCGGTTGTTGCAAGCAGAAGTTTATATCACAAGAACTACTGCAGCAGTGATAATACTTCAACGAAGCTAACCTAATCCACTACGGCACGATGGCAGTCTCTTGCACTGTGCGCATGAGGCGGCACAACACCCTGCCTGACGTATTCCCGACGGCAGGTTGTGGTTTCTTCGTTGTCGTACGTTGCAAAATATCTTCGTTGTGCCGCAAATATTTACGTTTTGGTTACCTTACCCAGGGTACCTTACCATGTTTAGATGGCAATACAAAGCATGCGATAACCACCAAAAAATGAAAGAAAAGAACGACACGTTCAAGAATACGACCTTGACACCGGAGACCGATACATTTCAGGAACCAAGTGATATAATTTCATAGTAAGATATATAAAAAGTGGTTGCATATTTTTGCCGATTGCACGAGGTTTGAACTGGCGGGGGTAAAAATCAACATGCAGTCATTGTCAATCTTGGATATGACATTTCGAGTTTGTTAGCCGATATCGAGGAGTGGTGTTGGACATGAGTGTTTCTACATCCAACATTCAAATATTTTTGTTCCCGAATTGAACCTTACGAACATCGACAGACTAATGGGAAATAATATATAGCTAGATACACGACCTTCCCCTAACACCGTTGACAGGCCGGACAACACATACTGCCATGCACGTGCACTGTAGCCAATATGAATTAATGAAGTAATTCAGTAGTTGATTAATTCCTGTTGACTACAACAACAGTGGAAATAATTGTCATTTGAACATTCGTCGATTGCGGAACACGTCACCAAGGAATCAGAACACAGAAAGATAGATCAGATGTCACAGCTGTGTAATTTAATAAAGCCCAGAGGGTGCATAGTTATTTGACTGAAGGAACGCGGGAGAATAGACTAGATGTCGCTGCTGTGCAATTCAATGAAGCCCAAGGGAATATAGTTATTTGAGTGAAGTTACGATTGGAAGGAAAATTTACAACTTTATTTGAATGGATATCTTGCGCAGCAACACATTATAACCACCGACGCACCAGAGATTTTTTTCAAGGGAAGGCCACCTCCCCTAAGATGCGGAGAGGGAGTCATTCGTCTTGACGAATGTGGGTTCAAACAAGATGGAACAAAGAAATCCATTTGTGGGGGCACAGTTGGTTTATAGTTATGACAATATTCATTTCATTTATTGTAACTGTATGGTAGCTGTACTTCAGCAAACAGTAGCTAAGCTTTAGCTAATCTTAGCTAATCATTAGCTAACTGTAGCCTAACTTTTACAAAACTGATTCATAGCTAAGGCTTAGGTAATTATATCTATACTTTAGGTGACCATAGCTAGCTTTTGGTAATTGTTGCTAACTGTAGATAAACTTTTGTGAAACATAACTCACTCAAGATTAGCTAACCATAGCTCAACATCAGCAACCATAGCTAAGCTTTAGCTATACATAGATAAACATTAGGTAACTGTAGCTAAGCTTTTGGTAATCTTAGCTGAACTTTAGCAAACCACAGAAAAGCTTTAGCTAACCATTGGCTAACCCTGACTAAGCTATAGCTAACTATAGCTAAGCTTTAGCTAACTATAGCTAAGCTTTAGCCAACTATAGCTAAGCTTTAGCCAACTATAGCTAAGCTTTAGCCAACTATAGCTAAGCTTTAGCCAACTATAGCTAAGCTTTAGCCAACTATAGCTAAGCTTTAGCCAACTATAGCTAAGCTTTAGCCAACTATAGCTAACTATAGCTAAGCTTCAACTAACCATAGCTAAGCCTCAACTAACCATAGCTAAGCTTTAGCTGACTATAGCTAAGCTTTAGCTAACTATAGCTAAGCTTTAGCTAATTATAGCTAAGCTTTAGCTAACTATAGCTAAGCTTTAGCTAATCATAGCTAAGCTTTTAGCCAACTATAGCTAGGCTTTTAGCTAACTATAGCTAAGCTTTAGCTAACCATAGCTAAGCTTCAACTAACCATAGCTAAGCTTTTAGCTAACTATAGCTAAGCTTTTAGCTAACTATAGCTAAGCTTTAACTAACCATAGCTAAGCTTTAGCTAACTATAACTAAGTTTTTAGCTAACTATAGCTAAGCTTTAGGTAACTATAGCTAAGCTTTAGGTAACTATAGCTAAGCTTTAGGTAACCATAGCTAAGCTTTTAGCTAACTATAGCTAAGCTTTAGCTAACTATAGCTAAGCTTTAGCTAACTAAAGCTAAGCTTTTAGCTAACTATAGCTAAGCTTTAGCTAACTATAGCTAAGTTTAAGGTAACTATAGCTAAGTTTAAGGTAACTATAGCTAAGCTTTAGGTAACTAAAGCTAAGCTTTCAGTAACTATAGCTAAGCTTTAGGTAACTATAGTTAAGCTTTAGGTAACTATAGCTAAGCGTTTGGTAGATGCAGCTAAGTTGTAGTTATCTTAGTTAAACTCAAGCCAATCATAGCTCTGATTTAGCAAACCCTAGCTAGGCACTAGTTAGACACGGCTAAGCTTTAGCTAACCATAGCTTAACATTAGCTTAACTTTAGCAAACCATAGTCAAGCATTAACTAATTAATAGCTAAGCATTAGGTAACCATAGCTAAGCATTAGGTAACCATAGATAAGCTTTTGGTACTTGTAGCAAAGCTTTATACCCATGGGTGAGCTTTAGCTAATCAAATCCAAGCTCTAGCTAACCATAGCTAAAAATTCAGCTAACAAGCTGAAGTTTAGCAAACCATAGCTAAAATTCAGCTAACATGCTGAAGTTTAGCAAACCATAGCTATGCATTGAATAACCATAGCCCAGTATTAGCTTACCATATCAATGCATAGTTAGGCTCTATGAAACCTTAGTTAAATTTTTTGTCAACATAGCCAAGTTTAACTTACCACAGCTAAGCATTAGGCAGCCATAGCTAAGCACCAGATGACCATGGGTAAGTTTTAGATTATCGTTACTCTATTTTAGGAAACAATAGTAAGGCTTTTAGTAACCACAGCTAAGGATGAGCTAATGTAGTTGAGCGCCTGCTAACCATAGTTACACTTAAGCTAACCATAGCCAAGGTTCAGGTTATTTTTTAGTCATTTGGATATTTTCCGCTCATTGAGTGGGTTGCAGTGTAGCTGCCACCTAATAGTCTTTTTCTACCCACGGCGTTTATGGGCTGGCCTTTTATAACTATTCAAGAGACCCGCCAGATAGGCTCGAACCTAAAACCTCCAGCAACCCACTCTGCAACCATAGCCTAGCTTTAAGTAACCATAGTCAAGCTTTCAGTGATTGTAACTATACTTTAGGTAACCATAGCTAAGCTCTAGATAATCAAGGCTAAGCCTTAGCCAATAATAGCCAGGCATTGGCTAACCATAGCAAATCGTTAGCTGGCCAAGCTCTTTAGCCAAGCTTTTTAGCCAAGCTTTTAAGCCAAACTTTTAAGCCAAGCTTTTAAGCCAAGCTTTTAAGCCAAGCTTATTAGCCAAGCTCTTTAGCTAAGCTCCTTAGCCAAGCTCGTTAGCCAAGCTCTTTAGCTAAGCTCTTAAGCTAAGCGAAAGCTAAGGTAAGCTTAAACTTTAACTGAGCTAAGCTTTAGCTACGATAAGCTTTAGTCATGCTCGAGCTGACCATAGTGACCACTTGCATAAGCGGGTGTTGCGTGTCCGATTGTCTCGGTCTCTTCGATCACCACTATAATCAAACTAAACTCGGTCAGGAAGTGTATCAAGTTTCTAGCGATCCATGAAAGTCTACCTACTGCCTACTTGCTGTCACAAAATGTATTGGATTGCGAAAAAAGTGGTTAGACCAGACATGGTTTAGTGGCGTATATGTTTACCAAATCCATTTACGAATCTCTGCTTGTGTCAACCGAATGCAAAAAAATGAACATCTAAGCGACCTACTACTGTGTTGGTACACAACTAAGGTTGTTCGCGGTGAATCGTTGCATTTGACAACCTGGAAGTTATTCAGCCGTGTAGTTCGGGATATGGCCACAACACTCAAAACAACTCGCTTGCTAGCTAATTTTAGAGGGCGGAGCCTAAAGCTTATGTTCTGTACTCACAATAGGTACCTACCTACATCGTACTCAAGTCCAAGTAACAACGTCCAAGCAACCACGTCGGAGTAACTACAGCCTGTAACCACCAATGTCATACATATTAGGTGACCTTAGAAGTCCATTAGTTTCTAGTCAATATTAATCTCAACTCATAATGCTTGATGAATTCAAAAAACAAAGGTCAACAAATAAGGAATACAGTGGCCAAGAAATGATGCAATTTCAGAAAGAAAAATCGAGCCAGAATATGTTATTAAAACCAATTAACCAATACAGCAATTCTTACTGCAGCAAGATAAGTAATTCTAGCCTTGACAACAACATTTTCGTATCTGTTTGCTATATCAAGAGCTCAGATAATTTGGATCTACAAGGTTTGTTCATAAAGGACACAGACAGGGGCCTAATCTCAGGGGTTTCTTCCAATATGTAGTCAAACGCTTCAGGCTGGTTCTTCAGCTTGACTCCATTGATTTGTAAGTTGATGTGAATGAAGTTATATAATGAACTTAGTGTACAGAGCTTGTACTTGTTTTGCCACATAACCACTTCTATCCTAGCTGAATTAAAAACGAGTGGTGTTTACTACACGTCATGCCATATTCAATGCAGCCATATGGTGGTGTTTGTTTCACTTCATGCCATATTCAAAGCAGCCAAATGGATAATTTTCATCACCAAAACAGCTGAGTAACATCAGTCAGATTGGTATAATCCAAGTGTTAGCTAATAGTCATGGAAGCATATAATGACAAAAATATAAGATTTGAAAGCTGCATAATACATATCCCCCATATAAAAAGAGCTGATGTGATCAATATTTAAGTGACTAACTGGAGATCAATTAATTGAACCAGAGTAGTGCATTTCAAGATTAGCTATTTAATTTTTTGCATTGCCCAGTCAGCAATCGTTTTCAAATATGACCAATGACAACATAAAATCTTACTCAACCACAACACTTAATCAGGAAAATGATTACAATGTTTATACAGGGGAACCTAGTTTATTGGCTATGATGTTTTGAACAACTGATTAAATAAGGTAGGGGAGCATCCTCTCGCCTCTCCTATTAAATAAGTATGTAGAAAGTCAGCACAACTGCTGATCTTGCAGATGTGTTATATACGTCACATTGATGATTGCTCAGGTAGGGCCAGTGACAACCCTGCTGTGTCAATGAGTGTCAGGCATTTAGCTGTCCCTGTGTGCAACTCCAGTTGGTGTTTAGGCCTAATAAATCAAGATGCACTTCTGTTAAGGTATTTTAGGATAGATAAAATTGATAGCTAAGTACATAAGAAGTAGGTTGCCCCAGAAACTCTACATAGCTCAGCTAGGGCCTCCAATTTTGTACCCTGAAATTATCATAACTGTAAAATTAAATAATGTGTAAACTTTACCATCTTGTTGTAATAAACTGTTTCAACATGTGGATGATCTACAGAATATGCTAAATATTTTTGATGATGAGCCAGGCAAAACAAGACCGAGTACATAGCTACTAGTAAATCAGTGTGCATGTTATTGAAAAAAACTAACCACAAGTTCCAGGATAGAACAGACAGCATACTTGAACGGACCCTGCTGGTGTATGTTGACAGTTCACCTTATTTGGGAAAGATACTTGATAACAAGTTGCCAGTGTGCTGGTGTAATGCTGATGTCTCTAAATAACTGAGGAAAATGAATGCAGTTGCCAATCAGCTTGACAGAGCGTCTAACTTTTAGCAAAATGAATGTAAAGCTGCAGCTTCTGAGACCGTGCTGCGTCCAAGTTACTCCAATTCATTGTGGTGTAAATTCATGAGTTTTACTATGAGCCAACTGAGAGTAGCATACAATGACAGTCAGATGTCCCAAGAAAAATGAGTGCTGGTCTAGTATTGGCAGCATCTGATGTTGAGTGACGTGGATTATGTGCAAGAGAAATGTAGAGAGCCTCTATGACCAAAAAATATATATTATCACTTCCAAGAGTCCTTAGGAAATTGTGAGATAATAACTAGCCCCATTAAAATGACCTGGTACAGAAGACTGCTCATTGGCAAATGTTTCAACCCTGTTTGCTTGTTTATACTGAAATTTATGTAGGTGTGTAATTGTCATATCAGCATGGGACTCTACATATTGGCCAATAGGTGGCACTGTACATATGTAGCTATACACTTTTGCTCTCTAGTAGGCTATTCCTGTATCTGGGCACGGTTGGCAGTAACATATACTGTTGTTGTATTTGTTACTCTAACTATCTCCTGCATGTATGTTCTTAGGATGCATAATTCAAACATACTGGTCAGAGTATCTTATTAATCTTATTAGAAAGCTATTATTGTACCATTGAACATCTTGATAAAGAATATTTATAATTATTATTCTTAGCTACTACCTAGCTAGAAATATTGTACTTATATGTATATATACATAAATATATACATATATACATAAATATACACATATATATACATAAATATACACAAATATATATATATACATAAATATATATA
>SDVV010020899.1:0-13232 GCA_016164225.1 Gammarus roeselii | reverse complement strand
GGACCACCCCAAATCCACCTGGTCTCCCAAGTCCCCCGGGTTCCCGAAACCCCGGGTCCTCGAGTCCCGCGGATCCCACGAGTACCTCCTCTCCCTGGGTCACCTCCTCTCAACCAACCTCGATACATATAATAATAATGATAAAATTCAAAATTTATCACCATGAAAAAAGGGCAGAGAAAAATAATAGAGCCCAAGCAAGAAGAAATGATAAAATACTAAAATAAAGTGTTAATGATCTATAAAATGAATAAGCATCCATCCACCCCAACTAATTATGGAACCTTATCCTTTTTGATCACGCCTTCAATCTTGTCAATTATCAAGTCTGGTTTACCGAGTATTCTGAGTTGAGTCTCTCCTTTTGCTGATTTGATTGAGGTGACATTGTAACCGACAATCACAATAATTTCCACTGACTGGCTGTTGCTTGTTTATTACAGCTGAGTCAAGTGCCTCGCGGCCATTGCTCGTGTTTTCTATTGATTTGATACGGTCGTTGGTCTCTTAGTCTGGATGTGTAAATTTCTTGGCCAATTCTGAGTCTAGTTGCACTTGGAGTTCATTTACTTGATTCATGGTAGTTCTAGCAATTTCTTTAGTCGCTACTGTTTTGCTGTTAACCATGTCTCTGAATTTATAAAATTGTTTCTGTTCTTTGTCCGGTTCTAATTCAACAGCTAGCAACCTAGTATCAGTTGTTTTATCTCTTCGGCCTGTTTGCAGAATTTACAGCTCCCTATTTGGACGCAGCCTGTGCATGTGCGCTGCCCGAATCAATAGACCACTGGCAAAACACCAGATAGCAGAGCCGCAATACCTTTAACTATTTTTCCCCCAAGGAGAAGTGAACAAACGTTCCTTCCCCTTCTTTCCAAGCCGGTGACACAGAATCCAACCCTGGTCCCAACGCTAACGCATGTTCTACCTGTATTGGCTCCTACATGCGCAGCATTGACGAGATCCAGTGCAGATATGGGACTTGGACACACTGCACAAGACAATGCGTCGGGATCCACAACAATTGAAATATACCAAATGAGTGGCAATGCATTAACTGCCACCCAAACTACAGCATTAATACAAACCTTATCAATAGCATCCTTCTTCCCGCGAAAACACCTGGTGCTCCTCCCCCGGATGGCTCTTCTTCTATGCGTCCAGCCGCCTAGCTGGCTCCGACAACGGCTCCTTTACTCGCGCTGTAACCCATGTTCAACACCCGCCTCGCTCCTACTCCCGCCCCACAAACCACTGTCATTTCTTGCACCACCAAAACAACCACAAATCAATGTCGGACACTTTTATACCTTACAAATGAACACAAATGGCATTTGGCAGAAACAAACACAACTCAAACACATCCTCCACAAACACGGTCAATCAAAGCTACCATTCCCCATCTTACAGACACTCATCTATGCATAAACAGATACACACAATTCACAGCTCTTGCACTGGCTGACCATACAGCCACCACGGTCCTACAGATTCACCCACCCGAGGTGGGCGTGCAGGAGTTTGTGGTGGCTCAGGGCTAAGGTGCGGGCAACACGGCCCTCCAGTCATACCAGCATTGACCAGGGAACGCCAATTCCGGGACGTAACCGATACAGTTGAGGACGTCATGACAAGCCATTACACCTAGCATGCTCATTCACGATATCACGTCGGTGCGTGATCTGCGGGAGCACCTGCGAGACAGAATCAACTTCCTCAGGGGTCTAGGTCTAATATAAGGGCCTGCACCGGTCGTAACATTCCCAACATGCACATGTCGATGAGTATTAGGCTTTCGGGCTTTGCGCCGGCGTTGGTTCCTCCACCGCAGGAATAGCTAGGGCTAAGAACGGCCAACACCAAACACTATGCACCATTTAAATGCACTTCTTCTCGTCTTCCTCGTTCAGTGGCTGTGAGCAACTTTACCACTATAAGCCCTGTACTCCAACTCACGTGAACTCTTCCACAGTTTTCCTCGAGACGTGGCATGTAGGTAACTTCACTTCCATCTTCATTGCAATGAATGAAAGTATCGACATAATAGCAATCACGGAATCGTGGATGGAATTGAGCACCAGGCATTATTTAGGTGAATTCACTGTCCCCGGTTACTCACTATTTCACAAAGATAGACAAGGCCGAGAGGGCGGAGGAGTGCTATTTCTGGTGAAAAACACTCTGCAAATATTAGAAGTCACTATTCCAAATAGCAGACACGACATAGTATCAATCCAAGTAGTCGGTAAACATATAAAATGTCAAATCACTCTCGTCCATCGTCCACCAAAAAGCAAGGTTGCAGATGATGTCGATCTTTACAACACCCTCGTCAATGTCAACACAACACAGTACTGTGCATGGAGACTTCAATATTCCTGACATTGATTGGGAATCAGACGAATGCACTGCCACCGGCCAACGTCTGATTGATTTTGCAGACGATAAGTTGACCCATATGGTGAAGACACCTACAAGATGTAGCAATATTCTTGATCTCCTATTTAGTGCAAGCGACTCTCATGTCAAGAACGTTGAAGTGGACGAACCACTCGGAACTAGCGACCATAACTGTATGCGTTTTTTGATGGAGCTCGGGTTGAAAACGTCAACAAACTGCTAATAAGTCTCTAACTTTAGATTAGCTAACTTTGATGGTTTAAGAGAGTCAATGGCGTCAACAAATATAACCCTCGGACAAGACGTCAATCAATCGCTTAACAATTTCTTGACTGCACTTGAAAATAATGATTATGAGCATATCCTGCGCAAAAACAGGCGAACAGCAGTCAATCAGCCTAAGTTCTGGAACGGAGAATTGCAGCACCTTGGTCACGAAAAAAAGCCATGCACTCGATAAAACAGGAACACCCACATGACGACGTAGCGAGAAATGAATACAACATCAGCAGAAGAGATCTAAAAAGAGTCCAGAAACGTAAGAAAAAATATTACGGAAATGAAATTGCCACCAATGCCAAAACTAATCCGAAACATATTTTTAGTTATATTTCGAGCAAAAGAAAATCAAGATCTGTAACTGGTCCTCTCGAGAACGATGTTGGTGAGCTAGAAACGGACGACACCAAAATGAGTGTCCTACTTAATGAATACTTTTGTTCTGAATTCACGTTAGAGAATCTGTATATTCTTGATACTGAGGATATCATAGCGGAAAGACAAATTGAAGCTCTCAGCACAGAGAATTTTTCCCCCGCCGAAGTTATCAAATACATAGAAAATTTAAAGTCAGTAAATCTCCAGGTCCAGACAAAGTCCATTCTAGAATTCTAAATTAGACTAGAAACAAAATCGCCGAACATTTATCGAACATTTTCACTCAATCTCTCACAAATGGCACCTGCCTCTCTAAATGGAAAGAGGCTAATGTTACCCCAATTTTTGAAAAAGGGGACAAAAAGTGTCCCGGAAACTACTGTCCAATTAGTCTCACTTCAGTCATTGGCCAATTGATGGAAAGTTTGAAAACGGATAAAATTACAGATTTCTTAGAATCAAACAAATTGATTGACGACTCTCATAATGGCTTTAGAGACAACCGTTCCTGTCTTACAAACCTGATACTTTTTTTCATGAATATAATTGAAATCCACGACCCAATCTCCCATCCATATCACTTACCTTGACTTTCAAAAGGCTTTGATAAAATACCCCACAAGCGCATAGTTAGTAAATTGCACAGCATCGGTATTCGAGGCGAGCTTAACAACAGCTTAACAACTGGCTCACGGACAGACGGCAGCGAGTTGTACTTAACGGATCTCCCTCCCACTGGAGTATTGTTACAAGCGGCGTGCCTCAAGGATCCGTGTTAGGTCCAGTTCTCTTAATAATATTCACTAACGATCTCGATAGGAACGTACTCTCGAACATTAGCAAATTTGCAGACGTTACTGAGATAGAACGAGAAGTGAAAACTGAATTAGAGTGTCAGCAAATTCAACTAGACTTGAACAAAATTGATTATTAATCAGAAAAGTGGCAAATGAAATTTAATGTAGACAAATATAAAGTTATGCACATAGGTCCTCATAAACTCCAACACGAATACTCCATGTCCGAAAAGAAACTCATTATTGTCATCAAAGAGAGAGATTTAGGTGTCATCATTAGTAACGACTTAAAAAGTAGCAATCAATGTAACGCTGCTGCCAAGAAAAGCAACAAAATGCTAGGTATGATATCTCGCACTATCACGTACAAAAACTCGGACTGTATGCTCGAGCTATACAATGCATTTGTTAGACCGCATCTCGAGTATTCCGTTTACTTCTGGTCTCCATATCTTAGAAAAGACATTAATAAATTAGAAAAGGATCAGCGTAGGGCTGCAAACTCATCCCTTTGCTGCGGAATAAATCGTACGAAGACATGCTACGTGAACTCAATCGTTCGCTATAGAAACGTCGAGTCTGAGGCGACATGATCGAAGAGTGGAAGATTATGAAGGGTAAGGAAAACGTCGACCGAGCGAGTCTTTTCACTTTAGATACAAACGGAGTGACTGGGAACAATGGACACAAAGACGTTGGGAAATAATTCTCCCTCGACATCACGCGCAATTTCTTCACGTATAGAGTTATTGAAGAACGGAACAAACTTCCTGCGGAGGTTGTGAACAGCAATATAATCAAAACGTTCAAGTCACGGCTCGACAAGTTTTATTTAAATCGCCGATAAATTGCTAAACCGTTCCCTTTCTTGATGTTTTGAAAACAGAAATGGCACACGAGGCTCTCTTAGACGTTCTTCTTCAGAACGAATCTTCTTACTATCAAAAGGCAACCTAGTATGAGCCAATAGGCCTATTGTTGTCTTCCTACACTTGTAAACACTCGTAAACCAAGCCCTGTGCTCCAACTCACGTGCACTCCTCCCTTGTCTTCCTCGTTACGTGGCACTGAAGACACATCTGGTCGAGTGGCAGCTCGCAGCGGCGGGCGGTGCTCTGCATCACGGCGGTCAGGAAGCTTTGGGGGTTGAAGAACCCGGCCAGCCACACTGATGTCGGTAGCTGGGGATAAAACAATACATCAGACTCAGTAGCATAGACCCGACTAGCCAGACTGATGACGCAAACTGGCGATAAGACAATACATCAGTCTCCATTGGCACATACCCGACCAGCTACACTGATGACAGTGGCTGGGGATAAAACAATACATCGGTCTCAGTAGCATAGACCCGGCCAGCCAGACTGATGACGGCAGCTGGGGATAAACACAATACATCAGTCTCCAGTAGCACAGACCAGCCACACTGATGACGGTAGCTGGAGATAATATAACTTTTTTATCGCGATTCTCTCGATAAAAAGCTATTTCTCTGTAATGTAGTATGAGCCATATGGTTTAGCATTGCGTTACTGCTTTTTTATTCAAATGAATCTTGAAGCGAAAACAGTACAGAGACGTATTTACGAGAAAATCACGATATTATTAGTTGAATGTCGTTTTCGACCGCTTTAGACCTCTGTGTCCTTTAACCTTACTCGGAAATTTAGAAACTTCCAAGTTCCTCGACTGTCCTCTAGTTTTTAGGATTTTTTTTTGCTGCCTGGCGCTAAATGTCGGCTAAGTGCAGCGTGGCGTCTCTCGCGCCTGGCGGTCTAAATGCCGGCTAGATACAGGGTGGCGTCTCCCGCCCTCGGCTGTCTAAGCCGGCTGAACCCCCAAAACCCCAACCCCCTCCCTTCCTATATTATCGAGGTCTGGCCTGCCCCATCGTTCATGAGGGCTAGCAAAGCTGCTTTCCGTAAGGAAGCGTTAGTGCATTGTTGAGATAGCAGGGGGCAGGAGGAGGCCCCATATGGCTCATAATACGTGACAGAGAAATAGCTTTTTATCGAGAGAATAGAGACAAAAGTTATTTTCTTTGCCACTTCGTAAGAGCCATATGGTTTAGCATAAAATACTATCATGTAGCGCAAGCTGGCCGATGCCAGAAGAGCACAGGAGTTAGATAGATCGGCTGAGTCATAAACTGCTGGTTCCCAAAAGAAGCGCTCGCAGTGTAAGGGAATGATAACACATTAGTATAAATGGTGATGACTGTACTTATTTGCGAATACAAGAATTGTCAATTACAGCGAAAAGCAAGCTCCTAGCGGCAAACCAATATGCGGGCCCTGAGCTTGAGGGTCCAAATAATATTCAAGTATGGGTATATATAAATATGGCGTTGTGGCAACAGCAGTAACATACTTCTCAATGCGGAAAGAAAAAAAATATGCGGGCCGTGAGCATGAGCAACCAAAGAGTAGATACATAATAAATACACACATTGCCCTTCAGTGAGGGTGGGTGCACCGTCCGGTAGGCAATAAATCCTAAATATGCCAGTATCAACAATGTGTACAATAGCTTGCTCCTAAAGTAACAGGGTAGTACTGCGAGTAGGATAAAGGAAACATGTATTTCGTAATCCGTAACCTGAAGGCTTTGCGTGGAGTGTCGCCGAACTCGATGGTAATATAAGTTTGTACGTACTCTATACTCTATGATACGTAGAAGAGTTTCTGGCATTAGAGGATGCGATGTCCAAAACTTATGAGGCGAGAAGGACTATCTACCTGGTTCCCAAGGAGATGCACGGTTAGTTAGGTATTTGTACACTAATACATGGGGCGGCCTCCAAAACGAATTGGATATGATGTCTTGAGGCGGGACTTCACGCGTCCAAGCGAGAGACGAGGCATACTTGCAGACATCGTGAGCTGTAGTGAAGGCATGCGGTGTGGCCTCATTGATAAGCGAGCAGATGTAATGCCCCACCGATGACGCCTTGAGAGTCTTTCCGGAAGTAGTATGGATGAACAAAAATTCATTGTTCGATGGACATCGTGCTATGTAGGCTTTGAGTGCGGTCATAGGGCACAGGCCGTGTGCCCGGCTATCCGGCAGCAGTGAGGCGATAGAGATGAGCGGTGGCGTGTGGGTGAGGGTCTGGTTTTTGTACAGGAACTTGTCAGCGGTCAGTATGAGCGCGCATGAAGGGTTTGTGGAGAAATGTAGTCCTGTGCAGAACAACATGGTTGCAATTTCCGAGACCCTGTTGCCAGCTGCAAGCGCGCCGAGAAACAGAGTCTTCTGAAAGAGCGCCAGAACTGACGTCGTCTGAGTATTGAAGCGAGGAGAGGCGAGCATGTCGAGCACCGGCTCGAGCTTTCACTGCGGCACGAAACGTCGTTGTGGCGGATTCTCGTGAAACTGGGCCCTAGCCAGTTCCCTAAAGATGTCCCCGCGGGTCGTGACGTCAAAGCCATGTGAGAGAGGCAAGTATAGCGCATTCCTGTAGACCAATAGTATAAGAGGATTAAGCCGCTTCTGCTTTCCAGCATAGTGCAAGAATTTCAAGAGGGTGGACTGGTTGATGGACTGCGCCTGCGTGGCGCGTAGCTACGTTTGGAAACAAGTCCAGACGCTTTGGTGTTGGCGTTGTGTGGACAGCATGTTCGTGTTAACCATGGTGTCCGCTATTGATCTATTGAATTTGATCGTCAGCACCGTTTTTAAAAAGTGAAAGAGGTAACGCGAGAAGGGTCGTGATGTTAGCGGGACCTCCCTGCCTTCGATGCGCTGGGACACGTCGAGGGCGAGCGAGATTTCGCTGAAGGACGCGACGACCGTGGGCCGCCACAGTGCGTTGGGGTGGTGGGATAACCCAAGGACACCGCTGTAGCGGTACGTCACGAGCTTGTGGAGCACTTGGGGGATCAGGTATATGTCAATCCAATTATTCCAGTCGCATTGGACAGAATCCACTAAAGCCACTCGCGGGTGAGGAAACACAGCTGCAAATAGTGTGGAGCTTGTGGTTTCCCGGATGCGCGAAGAAGTCGATTTGCATGGTCCCACGCAGGGTGGAGAGGCAGGAGAAGCATTGATGAGTCAGCTCCCATTCCGTTTCTACCGGTATGAGACGTGAGAGCTGATCGGCCCAAGCGTTCTGCGACCCGGAAAGGTAGGTCGCGAAGAGAGAGAGGTGGGGGCTCTGGAGGATCTATAGGAGCTGTGCTCCGAACTTCTGCAACGCCAGGGCCTCGCTGGTGCCCAAGCGGTTCACCATGGCTACTGCCGCCCTGTTGTCTGACAACACGCGGACTGTGGCGTGGTGCCAATGAGCTCGTGCACCTAGCGCGTGTATGATGACGAGCGATTTCTTCGCCGTAATATGGAGATTGCGTTCCAAGGGAGACCAGCGGCCGTATGACTGATGGTTGCTGCAGCATACGGCACCCCACGCTTTGTTTGACGCAGGAGGCAGTGAAGTGTTGCCGGTGCCCAGAGTAGCCAGTCATTGATGTAGAAGGCCGCATCTGTCCCTAGCTGGTTGAGTAAACGAAGGGGTAGCTTTGCGACCGTTGTAAAGATTTTTGGTCCCAGGTTGAGACCGAATGAGACGGCCAGAATGAAAAACAGTTGGCCTCGCAGTTTGAAGGCAAGGAATTTTTGGAACCTGGGATGAATTAGGTAGTGCGGGAAGGTGTCCTTGATATCCAACTTGGTGAACCAGAGAGGGATCCAGCACTGCCCGTATGCGCTGCGGGTGGGACATGCGGAACGTGGACACCGGGATGTATTCGTTGAGTTTGGAGAGGTCTATCACCAGCTGATCTCCTCCCGAGGCCTTGGGGACCGCAAAGATGCGAGATACAAAAGCCAGTTGTCTGGCTGCCGCCTTGACTATGCCTTTGCGCAGAAATTCCGATACGAGGGGTTCTAGAACATTCTCGCGTTTTCGGTGAGAGATCGTGTGATCGAGTGTGTGTGGGGGGGGAGGGGGAGGGTCGTGACGTCCATATCCAGGAGAGGCATGTGACAATAATGCGTTTGACCAAAGACGTGGCCTTGGACTAGTGCGCGAGGCGGTTCCTTAGGGTCGCCGGCAGAACGTCAGAATTTGCGGGAGGGGGGGGGGGGCGGTCTCGCTGTCTGTGGTTAGCTGTGGGCTGCGAGCGGGGGGGGGAGGGTCGTTTGCATGCCGAGGTTTCCCGACCTCCCCTCCTTGCGACATACTGGGTGCATCCCCGGGCCCCAGGGCAGGAGGGGAACGGGGCCTTGAGCTTGTATGAGGGGCACCGGAGACCACCCGCCTCCCTTGGGGTTGCCTAGCGTCGTGCTGGAACGTAGGGCGCGCCTTGGGCGGCATGGGTCGGCCAGGAAAGGAGCTTCTCGCCATCTCGCCTCGGCTATGGAGGGGATGCTGTGCGACATCTTTCTGGTGTTGCAGGGGTCTCCGTGGTGCAGGGGCAACGGAACCTGAAGTGGAGAGGCCCATAGAGGAGGGGGCCTCTGTCCTGCTACGGAACGTGTCCAGAGTCTGGCTAGCCTGTGAGATCGCCTCGTTGGTGAATAGTTGAGGTTCAAATACCGACCCTGCTAGGAGGGCGGTCCGGACGGATTCAGGAGCCAGCTTGTCCAGCGTCTGAAGCCGAATATGGTATCTCCACTGAGCTGCGTCGAACAGGGATCCAGAAAATAGTTTGTGAACGGAGCCGGTGGAGAGCTCTGACAAACAAGGCAGTGACTGAGGGGAAACAGGTCTGTTAGGATGGAATTCCCGTCCTAACCGATAATTCCCGTCAGTGATGCGCTGAGGATGTAGCCGCGCAGGTTTTGAGCAGCCTTGTACGTGCTTCTATGGCAATGTAATGGACCGGGAAAGCGATCTTGTCCTTTGTAGCTTCGAAGTGAGCCTTTGGGGAGATGATCGGAGTATTAGTGAACTCCATCAGAGACCTGCCTACGGGACAGTGTCCTGTGAGAGCAGTGTGTGTTCGACCACGCGTCGAGGTCTTTCGGTGCCGAACTGGGGGGCAGGGTGGTATTGATTTGCGCGGAGTTGGGGTAGTGCATTTGGGATACGTTCTAAAACGAACAAACCGTCCTCTCTGATGGTCACCCCACGATGGGAGGGTTGTACGACCGCAAAGACACTCTTGAGAAGCTGGAAGGAGAGCTTCTTCAAACTTGCTGGCCGCAGAAAAGGGGTGGATCTCCAGAAGAGTAGCTGAACCGCGGTGCTGGTTAAGTCCACCGGGGAGAAAATTAAGTTAGGGCCTCTCTCATGAACCTTGATCAAATTGTGAGGGGGCTCTGTGGTGTAGACCTCATAGTGGCAGCTCACCAATCCCTCTGTGTACGTCGCGCTGAGGGAAGGTACATACCACCTCTCCTCCGAGAAAGGGGGAGAGGCGAGGGGCGGTGTTCGTCTTTGGGGAGCTCCCCCGGAGTGCGCCTGGGTACCGTCCGGAAGCGAGGGGGTTGTGAGGGCACTAGGAAAGTCTGGTGCCGTAAACGCGGTCTGCCCGTTTCCGGTAAGGGTGTTCGCGGTGAGCCGGGACGGGGCGAGCGAGTGGAGAGAGTGGCGAAGGGCGGGGGTGTTCTTTCCCGAGATGCGCCTCCTCCCCCCCCCCCCCTATGGGGGTTCAAAGTCTGCCTCTCCGTCCTCCTCTTCCTCACCCAGATAGTGATAGGGTACCTCCTCGTACCCCTCGTTGCCTTCCCATCAGTGATCTCGTCTTTCCAGATCGTATAATCTGGCCTCCATATCGTTGGAAAAGGACTGGAGACGAGCCTCAAATCGGTCTCCGAGAAAGCCGAGCGCCAAAAGCACCTTTTCGAGCTTCGTGGCCATGGCCGAGCTAAGGGGTGCGATGGCCGGGGCGTCTTCGGTATAGGGCGAGGCTTGATGGGTGGAGAGTGGTCCACATCGGGAGCTGAGAGAGGCCGCGGGCGACACTCCATTATGTGCCCCTGTGACGGCCCGCGCGGATGCCTGAGCCGACTCAAATATGTTTTTCCCCGTGATAGGAGACTTCGAAATGTGGGGCGAAGAGATGGGTACGAGCAATGGCCTGAGTCATGTTGCGGCTCCCTAGTCCGATGCGGTCGGCATGGACACGGAGAGGAGGCCCGGAATTCTAGGGGTGTTCTCATGCTGCGAGTGAAACCCTTCCTGGTTGGGTAGCAGCATGCCCAGTGTGCTGTCTTCCTGTATGAGAAAGTGCGTCCCGTGATCGCAGAGGTTTGTGCGTCCTCTGTCGCGCCTATGCGACCCGGAAACCGAGGGTGGGGCCTGCGCATCGGGGCTAGGGGACCGTGAGTGGAGGCCGTTCGTATTAGTAGGGCAATCCCTGCTAGAGCCCCTAGACGTTTGGGAGGAAGGACGGCCTAGGCCGCCTTCTGCCGTGCTCTCCTCCTTTGCCTTCCGTTTCTTCCTTTTCTCCGAGTAGCGAGGTGGATTGCGTTGCGTGCCCGAAAGTGTAAGGTGGCGGGAGTCAGGGTGCAAAAATGAACTTGTGTCCGATGTGATGTTGCCTGTGTATCTCCGTCTCAGGAAAGGCCCAGAGGCCGCACTGCCTGGTGTCGCTTTCATGGCCGATAAGCAGATGGCGCACCCCGTTGGCCTATACACGTGTCTCGCAAAGCAGCTGGAGTGTTTCAAGCAAGCGGTATGTAGGTCATCTTTGGGCAGAGGATAGGCACATCGGGAGCAGGTGGACCGGGAAGATGAAGGCTCTTGCTGTCGGGTGGCTCGTTGGCCCGACGTGGAGAGCGTATTTGGCATTTTCTGAAAACAGTGAGAGAGAAGTATAAGGCGGATATAAAGACCATACGAGAGTATGGTTATAAGACAGTATTTGCAGAAAGAGTATTCTATCCGACCAAAAATCATCTGGTTGTGTCAACAATTTTTTTTTATGTCTTCAAAATTTTCGGGAAGACAAATTTTTGTATTGGCAAAGTATGTGTTGACAAATTTATGTGTTGACAAAATTTTGGTGTTGACAAAATTTGAGTCTCCAAATTTTTTGTATTGACAAGTTTTTGAGTCGCCAAAATTTGAGCTTCGTCAAATTTTGTGCGTCGACAAATTTTTGTGGCAATGAATTTTTGGTGCTGACAAATTTTTTGTGTGTTGACAAGCTATGGGTCAACAAATTTTGTCAGCAATTTCAGTGTCGACAAAATTGGTGCGTTGACAAAATTTGTGTTGACAAAATTGTTGTGTTGACAAATTATGCGTGTCAACAAATTATGCGTGTCAACAAATTTTGTGTCAACAAATTTTAAGTGCCAACAAATTTTTTGTCAACAAATTTTGTGTGTCAACAAATTCAATGTGTTGACAAGTTTTGTACGTTGGCAAAATTTGTGTGTTGACAAAATTTTGTGTCAACAGATTTCTGTTTTGACAAATTTCTGTTTCGACAAGTTGCCGACACAAATTTTGTGTCGGCAACATTTGTGTCAACAAATTTCGTGGAGAGAAATGTCTGATGGGAGCAAGCTCACTGAGAACAAATTCAGTACGGCAGGGCAATAATTGCCGACCCAATCTGTGGCTCTAGAAGCAGCGCGTCACTAATTCACTGCCCAGCTGGGCCGCCCCGCACTGAATCCTACATTTCAAAAAGGTGCAGCGATCGTAAGGATCGAGTGAGGCGGGAGTGTGCTGCGTCCAAAGCAGTAGAGACGAATGAATGATGGGGGCAGGCCAGACTTCGCTTATACAGGAATGGAAAGGGTTGGGGTTTTGGGGGTTCAGCCGGCTTAGACAGCCGGGCGGCGGGGAAGCCACTGTGTACTTAGCCGACTTTTAGCGTCGGGCAGCCAAAAAGATTTCCTGAAAACTCGAGGACAGTCGAGAAACCTAAAAGTTTAGAAATTCTCGAGTAAGGTTAAAAGACACAAAATGTTAAACCGGTCGAACACTACGTTCAAGGAATATCATCAAGATTCTCTCGTAAATACGTCTTTGTAAGGTTTTCTCCTCAAGATTCATTCGATTAAAAAACAGAAGCGCAATGCTAAACCATTTGGCTCCTACGAATTGGAAGAGAAAACAATACATCAGTCTCCAGTAGCACAAAACTTTAATTTAGTATTTAATTTATAATTCAGACACATTGATGGAGTAGGATGAGCAAGAAGGTCATGAATTACAATAAAGGAAAATTATATCATTCCAGCTTCACTGGCAGGTGATACGAATCGTCAGTTTGATGGCACTTAACGTCAGTATATTGGGCTAATCGGTCAGAGTTGAAATGAAATCCTCAAAATGTTCAAGTTGTCATAAGTAAACACCGTATTATGATCCTTATGTGATAAACAAGAAAGGATGGAGAACAAGATAAGAATTGTTAGTTTGATGGCGTTTAACGTCAGTATATTTGGCTAACCGGACAGAGTTGAAATGAAATC